>JXCR01134066.1:21433-36554 GCA_002079205.1 Phalaenopsis hybrid cultivar | reverse complement strand
AAATGTGAGAATTGAAATTTAGGTATCAATTCAAGAAGAGATAGTCGGGATTTAGGTACCGACCTCAAAATGTGAGAATTGAAATTTAGGTATCAATTCAAGAAGAGATAGTCAGGATTTAGGTACCGACCTCAAAGAGGTAAGAATCAGAATTTAGGTACTGATTCGAAAATCAGAATTGAAATTTGGGTATCAATCTCAGGGAGAGAGTAAAAATTTAGGTATCGACCTCGAAATGTGAGAATTGAAATGTAGGTATCAATTCAAGGAGAGAGTCAAAATTTAGGTGTCGACCTCAAAATGTAAGAATTGAAATTTAAGTATCAATTCAAGAAGAGATAGTCTNGACCTCAAAATGTGAGAATTGAAATTTAGGTATCAATTCAAGAAGAGATAGTCAGGATTTAGGTACCGACCTTAAAAGTTAAGAATCAGAATTTAGGTACTGATTCAAAAATGAGAATTGAAATTTGGGTATCAATCTCAGGGAGAGAGTCAAAATTTAGGTGTCGACCTCAAATTATAAGAATTGAAATTTACGTATCAATTCAAGAAGAGATAGTCGGGATTTAGGTACCGACCTCGAAATGTGAGAATTGAAATTTAGGTATCAATTCATAAAGAGATAGTCGGGATTGAGGTACCGACCTCAAAATGTGAGAATCAGAATTTAAGTACTGATTCGAAGATGATNACCTCGAAATGTGAGAATTGAAATTTAGGTATCAATTCATAAAGAGATAGTCGGGATTGAGGTACCGACCTCGAAATGTGAGAATCAGAATTTAAGTATTGATTCGAAGATGAGAATTGAAATGTAGGTATCAATTCTAGAAGAAAGGGTCAAAATTTAGGTATCGACCTCGAAATGTTACAATCAGAATTTAGGTACTGATTCGAAAATATAAGAATTGAAATTTGCAAAGAGATTGTGGTGTTGAATTTGCAAAAGTATATCATGTGGAAAGGTTGATTTGTAGAGCTTTGTAAGGTTTTGTGCACAATACAAAATTTTGCGGGGATGTGAAGAGAGTTAAAGTGGATAAAGATGGTTGTGTTGCATGGACAAGAGTAGGAAACTCCCAAAATGAGAGAATCCACTCAACAAATTTTTATCACTTTTAATTTTTCAAAATATGTTTTTAAAGTTTTAATTTTAGTTGGTTGATTTTCAAAAGAAATTTGTTCTGTTGTTTATTTATTGGTGATTATTATCTTTTTCATTTGTATTTTATTTATTGTTAAATTTTGTTGTTTCATTCTTTGTTCATTGAAATTTTGAACCAACGCATGGTTCGTGCCTTTCATCCCTCGTATCAAAAGGCATTTGATAGAAAGACACAATTTAAGAGAAATTTCTATTAATTTGCTCCAACAAAGATGTCATAAATTGAACATAGGCTAACGCCTCAAAATGTACATTATGTAGTCCATGTCGAAATATATCGAGAATATCTCATGCTATGAATACATTGTAGACTAAATACATTAGATACATGTCATGCTGTTAAAAGAAAGAAAATGATCTCTCTGTGCCAGGTATGTTGAGCTCCTCATCAAGCAGACTTTCTAAGTCATGCTCCAGGATAAGAGTTCCCTTCGCATGTACTTAGAGGTAGCTCGTATGGAAGTAACTCCTCCAATTCTGGGTCCTACTGTAATTCATATGGCATTTTACTATCATCCATCCTGCGGAAAGTCACTGACACCCTACGATGGCATACTCCTGGAATGCAATGTTTGGCAACGTCTATACCGTTGCCTTTAAGAACAAGTACTGAACCGACTGGTAAAGGAATCTCCACAGAACCTCTGAATTCATCAGGGCCGATGATATCAATTTCTTTCCCAAATAAAATATTGCTCTTGCTCACNAAAGTGGATAAAGATGGTTGTGTTGCATGGACAAGAGTAGGAAACTCCCAAAATGAGAGAATCCACTCAACAGATTTTTATCACTTTTAATTTTTCAAAATATGTTTTTAAGGTTTTAATTTTAGTTGGTTGATTTTCAAATGAAATTTGTTCTGTTGTTTATTTATTGGTGATTATTTTCTTTTTCATCTATATTTTATTTATTGTTAAAATTTTGTTATTTCGTTCTTTGTTCATTGAAATTTTGAACCAACGCATGGTTCGTGCCTTTCATCCCTCGTATCAAAAGGCATTTGATAGAAAGACACAATTTAAGAGAAATTTCTATTAATTTGCTCCAACAAAGATGTCATAAATTGAACATAGGCTAACGCCTCAAAATGTACATTATGTAGTCCATGTCGAAATATATCGAGAATATCTCATGCTATGAATACATTGTAGACTAAATACATCAGATACATGCCATGCTGTTAAAAGAAAGAAAATGAACCCTCTGTGTCAGGTATGTTGAGCTCCTGATTAAGCAGACTTTCTAAGTCATGCTCCAGGATAAAAGTTCCCTTCGCATGTACTTAGAGGTAGCTTGTATGGAAGTAACTCCTCCAATTATGGGTCCTACTGTAATTCATATGGCATTTTACTATCATCCATCCTACGGAAAGGCACAGACACCTTAGGATGGCATACTCCTGGAATGCAATGTTTGGC
The DNA here is from genome assembly GCA_002079205.1 of Phalaenopsis hybrid cultivar. Taxonomy (NCBI): domain Eukaryota; kingdom Viridiplantae; phylum Streptophyta; class Magnoliopsida; order Asparagales; family Orchidaceae; genus Phalaenopsis; species Phalaenopsis hybrid cultivar. Next base: position 33,968 of record JXCR01134066.1, on the reverse strand, counting down.
AACGTCCGTACCGTTGCCTTTAAGAACAAGTACTGAACTGACTGGTAAAGGAATCTCCACAGAACCTCTGAATTCATCAAAGCCGATGATATCGATTTCTTTCCCAAATAAAATATTTCTCTTGCTCAGAAATGAGACCGTGCATAAGGGCCTCACAAAATCATGATGATCAATATGTGGGGGAATTCAATCACCCTCCTCATAAATATTAATAATGCAACTATTGGGATTGCAGGTAGCAGGTAGAATGTTCCATTTGACCATTCTTTTGATCATCCATTTTATCATTGGCGGTAGCGGATTTACTTGATCATGTCTGAGGATCCCAGGCGGATTCCCCTGTCAGTCATTTGTGAAGTTATAACAACAGCCACATTGGATGGTGATTCTTCCCTTCCCTCTCATCCATTTCTTTGGTTCGGAATATGTCCTTTCCATGAGAAGGCCCACTCGGCCTCTATCTCTTAAATCAAAGATACAGCCTAGAATGCTTCACTCATCGGTCTCAGAGAAAACTCTAGTGTACAGCTCCAGGCCTTCTAATATGTTGACAAACTTTCCCTGAACATCTTCATAAAACTCAAACTCTCTTTTATTTACTCTACTTATCTTGTATTATTCTACCATGCCAGGGGTTGGCAGCTGTCGCGGGCGTTCCTTCCTTCGAGCATCAATTGGAACCCAAACTAGTGCTGGTTGATCTGGAATATGAGACTCAGCCTCTAGTGGGATGCATGACCCTGGGCTCCATGGCACATACTGGTCCGTCCCCAGTGGGACATATGTTTCATCCATCATGATCCAAAGTTTGAGACTTGTTGGTGCTTGAAGTGTACTCTTATAATGTATTGAAATGCTGTAGATGCAGAACATTGCAACTTGGGCATTCTACAAACGCGCCCGTGGCTGATGTCTCTGCCGGTATTTTAATGTTGCACGTCGGGAAACCCTTGCACAAAACATCTAAAACTGAAAGTGTGTTTGACTCTGTCACAAACCCTGGTTCTTTGTCTGTGGTGGGTAAGCTAGCAGAAGTTTGTTTCAAGTCTGGATCATAAATATGTCCCTCAGGAATAGGGGTGAGCAAGTTATTTGCCTCTCTTTGACGTTTGCGTTCTTGTCATAGAAAAGCTCTCTGCTTCTTGCAGCTGGCATTCCTGCTTTGTTTCTTGCAAAGCGTAGTGCTTGGTAGTCTTTCGTTATTGGAGGCTATTAAGCCTCCAGCAGGTGTAGCTACCATGGAGGGCAGATGGCTGGGCCCTTCCATCAGATCTTCCTCTGCTATCACGTTCTTGCCCTTGTGTGATACATTATCTTTAGTGGTCACTCTCACTGGTGAAGGAAGTCCCTCATTCTCTTTGCAGCTGACTACGTCCATTAGAGGAACTTCGTAGTACATTATCTTTAGCAGAGTGCTTGAAGTCTATGGTACCGCCCCGCGGCCCCATCACCTCATTTAATGCCAACCTGGAAAGCAAAGATTAGCCTTTGTCCCGACATTTTTCTGCAGACGATAGGAAAAATGTCAGTGGGCCAAAACTTGGCATGAACAAGAGCAAAAGAAAGTATACATTAAAGTAAATTTTAGATTGTTTTCGTGCAATGAATTATTTATTATTTGTATGAGTTTTGTTTAATTTAGTGGAATTTTATACTTAAAAGTGGAAAAAAGAAAATTTGACATTTAAAATTTCTTTCTCAAAATTTTCATTATATGGAGGTTAATTACAAAATTTGGACACGTTCATAGACATTTGACCATAGTGATAGCCCTAAAATAATCAAAGTTTCAAAGTTTTAAAGCAAGCAAAGGCAAGAGGCATCAGGTTGCGTAATAGGTTTTCAGATATCGTCGATTTATTAGTAACATGGGTCTTTCGCTTTGGATGTCCACTAATTGGTAGGCTCCTTCTGTATAGACATTTTCAATGAGAAATGGTCCTTCCCAAGTTGGCTCGAATTTTCCACCTTTTTTGTGGCGTTCAAGAATAGGCCTTTTGAGCACAAGTACGAGGTCACCAAATTTGAATGTCCTTAGGCGGACTAATTTGTCATAGGCTTGTACCATCTTCACTGGTAAAGCTCCACATGTTGTTGTGCTTCTAGTCATTTTCCCTTGAGATTCTCCAGTTCTTCGAGTATGAGTTTTGTGCTTTCTTCCATTGTGAGTTGGTTGGTGATGGCGACTCTGAGAGGTGATGTCTGGATTTCTAGCGGTGGCATGGCCTCGGCTTCTTACACGAGCATATAGGGTGTACACTGAGTGGGAGTCCTGAAAGTTGTCTGGTACGCCCACAAGGCTTTTAATAGTTTGTTGTGCCAAACCCTTTTATTTTCATCCTGTGTTTTTTTCAAAATCTGTACCAGTGTCTTGTTGAAGGCCTCGGCTAGGTCATTTGCCCTAGGATAGTAAATCGTAGAGTATCTCCAATCTTCCCATGTCTTTTGAGGAAATTGTTGATCTTTGTACTTCTGAAAGCTGTCTCATTGTCGAAAATTATTCTTCGAGGTACCCCAAAATAGTAGACTACTTGGCTTTTGAAAAATTGAAGGACGTGTTGTGTCGTAACCTCACGTAATGGTACTGTCTCTGCTCATTTGGAGAAGCAATCTGTAGCGGCAAGTATAAACTTGTGTCCTTTGGAAGATCGAGGGTCTATCAGATCTATTATGTCCATTCCCCAACACTCGAATGGCCATGAAGCAACAGTTGGTTGTAGCAAATTTAGAAGCTGGAGTAAGACCACCCCATCCACTTGGCATTGGTGACATCTTTTGGTTGTATCCATGCAATCAGACATCATCACTGGCTAATAATACCTGAGTCTTTTGATCTCCATTTTCATTTTTGGCCCTGACTGGTGAGCGCCACACAATCCGGCATGTACCTTTTTAACCATAGTCTGTGCTTCGGCTCTGCTCAAACACCGTAGCCACATCGGGTCGAACGATCTTTTGTAGAGAACATTTCCATTCTTGTGATATGATGTGCTTCAGACTTATCTTCTGGCAGTGTTTTCGTTTCTTTTTCTTTCTTTTATTTGAGAATGACTTGTCAGCTTGTCGATCGTCGTATACCAGGCTCTGGGGCTAAACCGGGCAACTCAGAATAGCTTCAAGCAAGGCAGTCTCGAAACTCCATGAGAATCTCTGTGATTTTGGTGGCCATGGTAGCAGATAAGAGCTTACTAATATAAGTGGGATGAGGGTCTTCGGTCGTGCGTAAGTTGACTTCGACCAACTCGTCCACGATCGAAGAAACGCCATCCTCCAGCTCAGGATGGGCCTCTTTGACCTCAACCTCCTCATCATTAGAGGTTACACCTTTGTTATCATAAGACGAGGAGATCATCTTGCATGAGGCTTCGGAGCTTTTGGCATCACCCCGCCTCTTGACATATCCCAATCCAGATCTATCTCCTGGGAGTCTATCCTGCCACATAGCCCTACATAATTTGGCTTGACGAGCAGGCCATCTTTCAGGCAGTAACCCATCATCCAACAAATTACAAATGAGAGGCCAACAATAATACGGAAGAGGTATATCCTCTAATTTTTCATTATCATCACATAGAGGCGTTTCATTAGAATTGGTTACATGTGAATCAACTTTGTAGAACAAAATGCCCTTCTCCTTAGCCCTGGGCCTAGGGGGTACATAAAAAAGTTTTAAGATCTTCAACAGTAGTGGCATGTCTGGTTGTCAGATCTCTGAAGTAGCCTTGCGGCACTGGGTTGATAGTCAGCACTTCGTCGGACAATGTTAATTTAGTCAGGCGAGGGACCATCGTCACTGATGGCGACCAAAGAATCTCTTCCTCGGAACTGCCCAAAATAACACCTTACGAGTATCTAGGCTAGTCCATCTGACAGGCTTCTTTTACCTCAGAATCTGTGTTAGAATCAACACCTATTATGACTCTAGAGGTCGGCAAAGTTGGGAGCCTTCTAGTGGACCCCGTCATAAGCGGTGTGCATGACCTTTCCTTCTACTCTGCTGTTTCCTTCCCTTTGATTACACGGGGGGTAAAAGGAGGAGGGTCACACAGGCGTCCCATGGAACTAGAAGAAGGTAATGATGCCTTGCTATTAGGAACATAATATTCAACATCATCAAATACCCCGACTTCGTTTACGGAGAAGGGGTGGACATCACCCAAAATGGAAAACTCTTCTCCCCCACGCATGTATTTGATGCACTGATGAAGGGTCGAAGGTATCATCCCATGTTTGTGAATCCATGGTCGTCCGAGCAAGGCTCAAAAGGACGTATTCCCGTCAATGATGTGAAACTTGGCTTCGCTTTTGAAGTCTCCAAATTGGAGAGGAAGAGTTATGGACCCCAGAGTCTTCTGCCCTTTTTCGTTGAAGCCATTTAACATGATTTTATCGGAGCACAACCGTCGCGTGCTCAGTGAGAGCAACTTAAGAGTGCATACGTGAATGATGTTGATGGAAGCACCGGGGTCAACTAATATATGATTTAGATCTGTGCCGTATACCATTGCCGTTATATACAAAGGGCGGTTGTGGTCTGCAGTGCCCAATAATAAATCTTCCTCAGAAAAGGTAACGGTAGCTATCTCTTGTGGAAAATCCGCCTTCTTCAATCTCTCTTCAGTGTAGTAAGCATGGAAGACTTCAGGCTCCAAAAGAGCTTTCACTAAAGTCTCCCTCAATTCAGAGGACAGAAGGAGGGCATCGTAGATGCTTAATGACGCTGGCAATCTTTTCAGGTGCGCTAACACATTGTAATCTATCTTGCTGGTACATTTTTTAGTCTCCTTGCTCTGGACAGGAGCTTCAGGGGGGTCATCTACCTCCTGGGTAACGATCTCCTTATCTCGTCTGAGTGAGGGGGGGTTAATCATCCTTGGTGGAAGGAGCTTGCCGCTTCGCTAGTGAATCTCTTGGATATCCTCATCAGTTGACCCAACGAGGTCACTCTCAACGGGACATGCCAAGAGAGCAGGATCCATGGAAGAGACAGGAAGGATAGACGTTTCACCTACATCTTCGGACGAATCACTCAAGTCATCATAGATGCGGTAAGCGCCATCAAAAGAGGGCAACAATGGATATTGCTCATCTTCTTCACTAGAAAAACTTGCATTAGAACCGTGCGAGCTAACCACAAAAGCAGAAAAATACTCAAAAACCTCTTCCGTCATTTGCTTCAACAGTAGTACAAAATGCTTCAGAGGGAATAGGCTCCTGCTCTGAGCTCATATCAGTAGCAAAAAGAAAAGGGAGTACATTAACAACATCAACTGTGGTAGGAATAGTAGCAAAAGTAGCTGGAACGGTCGTATTGGCTTTGACTGATCCTCGTGTAGAGGGCTTCTCCAGGTACGGCTCTGGGATTTCTATCTCACCTGCCTGGTAGCGAGCTTCAAGCCAATTTTTGAAAACATAGCAATCCTCAAGTACATGGCCCAAGTGCCAATGGTAGGGACAGTAATCAGGCTCCTGAACCTTGTCTGCTTCTTCTAGTTTCCTTGGACTGGGAAGTTGCATCCCCTGTTTGAGGAGATTTTTGAAAATCCTTTTGAGGCAATCTCTTTTGAATGAATATGATCGAGATTTCTTCTGATCTGAGGATTGACCCTTCCATTTTTGAGAAGAGGGGCGAGCTTGCTCAGCGGACAGGATGGGCCATTTTAGCCTACTATCAACTGTCGTCAAGGCTAAGCTCTCTTCCCTTCTCCTTAAAGGGAAGGCTGAAAAGGGGCTTTTTGTTTTTAGCTTTATCATCTGATTTTAACATTACAGATTCTGCACTGTTCTGCAAGCTGGCCACTCTTTCTATCAAGACTTCTAAGGTTTTGATGGGGGTGATCTTGAGCAAAACAAAGATTGGACCCTTGATTTTTCCCATAAGGAGCGCGACGGCGTGCTGCTCTTGAAGGAGTGGTCGCACTTCATGCTCAAGTTGTGCCATTGGATAATTAAGTCTACTAAGGGCTTGTTAGCTTCCTTGTGATATAAGATTAGATTGCTCAGAGTGACTTAGTGATGTTCTGAAGGTACCTTTTGGCAGATCGGCATACCATTCAAAAGCAAATCCTCCTAAACTAGCAACAAAAAGGCGGAGGAGTAAGGCATTGTTATTTCCGACGTTGCACTCCTTTACAAACGCATCTTCTAGCTCAGAGAACGTTCTGAAGGTACCGTTTGGCAGATCGGCATACCATTCAAAAGCAAATCCTCCTAAACTAGCAACGAAAAGGCGGAGGAGTAAGGCGTCGTTATTTTTGACGTTGCAGCATAATGCCCGGAACTGAGCGATGTGCTGGCCAGGATTCCCAACTCCCTCGAAAGGAGTAAAACGCTGAGGCACGAAGCTTAGAGGATATGGTATGTATTCGTACGCCTCGGGGTAAGGCCTGCCTCGACGCACTATGGTCTCTCCCTGTTGTTCTGCTAAGGCGGCCTTTACTTTTGCATCTATTAAAGACTATAGATGCGAGTCAGACTGTGCTTGCTCATTTTGGGCAATATCAGAAGAGGTAACACGAACAGGTCTTGCCGGTTCATGTGGCGTGACGGGCGTCACTAAACGTGTCTCTACCTGTGTCGGAGGTGAGGCTACGTCGGACCCAGCCCGGTCGGCCTGTAACGCAGCAATCTGTGTAGTGAGAATTGCTATCTGACCCTGTAAAAGGGCGATAGTCTCCTCGAGGGTAGGGCCCCCTTGATCAATCACAGGAGCGTTCTGAACCTCTACAGGCTCATGACGGTCAGCCTCCTCAAGGTCGTGAGACGGATCATCGGTAGAGAATCTTTGCCCTCGAGTGGTCACTACAAAAACATGATGTTTTGCCATCTCAAAGTCATGAAGTTCTTCTTCAAGGAGGTTGTCGGGAATGTCAGAAAACCCACTAGACAAGTTTTCCTCAGGATCGAGCTCGGGCCCACCCTTTGGGCTATCCCGAGGTAACTCTAAGCTGCGATCAACTGGAGGAGAGACTTGCCCCAAAGCTGAGACATTGTGATCAACTGGAGGAGATACTTGCCCTGAAACTAAGACATTAGCCCCAATAATAGGCAGTGAAGCTACAAGAGGTACAACAATGGAATTCTTTCGGACCCACCTCCTCTCGGGTGGGCGATAGCGCTTTCTTAAATATGAATGCGAGGAGTATCGGCGGAGGGGTGCCCCGGATCTCGCCTCGCTACCAAAAACAGTAGAAGCAGGATACTGACTCAAAATAGGAGAACAATAAGAAAACAGACCCTTATCTTTATTATCATTAATAGAATGAGATACAGTAAGAGCCGCGGCCATCGCCGCTATAGAAGTGGTGGTGAAAGGAACAGAACCAGGCTCTGGAATAACCTCGCCAAATCCCACATTCGAAGCCTCTCGGGGCACCTGAATGGGCTCGATGGTTTGCACTACGGAGCGTAAGGACCCCGAACTCATAGCGGACCGACGGGCAGACCCCGGTCTCCTGCTACGAGAATGTCACGGGCGTGGAGCGGTGGAGAGTTGTTCCATCACTCTTTCAGACGTCTCTGAAACCTGAGCCACGAGCTTCTCCCTAGTAACTGGACCCTGTACTATCATGGAGGTAACTGCTCCAGCGATTTCTTTTGTCAGAAAATTTGTAGCAGCACGATCAAAATGTACCGGAGATTGCAAAGAACTCGTGTCACGAGGCAGGGAACGCCTCCTAGCAATTCTGGCGGGAACGTAGTCTATGCAACCAGAAAGGACAGCGAACTGATTCTCACCCAGGGGAATCGAGGGCTCTACTTGGGTTGGAACCGACATAGTAGGAAGGACCTGTTGTTGGATCTGTAACAACCTGTTTCTGGTCCTCCGGGCCCTCCTACCCAACTTTGGAGCAGAAGCAGCCTCAGAGGGGCTCAGGGCGACAGGCACCAGACCCGTAACAGGGACAACAGTAGCGACAGCAGTGTCGCGTGAAGTCTCTCCTGCTGAAGGCAGGGACAATCGTGAAAAAATTGTGGAACGACTCGACAACCTAGCGAAGACTGAAGGGCGCTGCGACGCCTCGCCATCGGGCGCTGGCCTCTTCTTCGCAGAAGAGGCAGGCTCGACGCAAGCTACCGCAGTCGGAATAGCTCGACGTGCACGACTCCCCTTTCGGAGGGGAGGGCACAGAGCGGACGCCTCAGCTGGTGTAGGATTACCTATGGTAATCCGAACAGGGTGCTCGAAAGAACCGAAGGTAATAGTGCCTTCGGGAGCATTGAAAACACTTGGGGAGAAATAGACAGTGTTTCCCTCAGTAGTATAAATTGTAACCATCTTTTCGCTCATCATGTCTGTCAAGCAGAAAGAGATAACAATTACAAAAACAAAAAAGCTAAAGAAAACAAACAATCAAAATAAAGTACAACGACATCGATGCATGCGAAAATGCAGCGACCGACCTGTCGAGGGTACAAAAGGGACAGAAGTGCTCCAAGCTGCTAACCATAGCAACTGAAGTACGGATATGAAATCCAAGGTCCAACTAAACACAATAGTGGCGCTTCGACGAANCAGCTGGCGTAGGATTACCTATGGTAATCCGAACAGGGTGCTCGAAAGAACCGAAGGTAATAGTGCCTTCGGAAACATTGAAAACACTTGGGGAGAAAGAGACAGTGTTTCCCCCAGTAGTAGAAATTGTAACCATCTTTTCGCTTGTCATGTCTCTCAAGAAGAAAGAGATAATGATTACAAAAACAGAAAAGTCAAAGAAAACAAACAATCAAAACAAAGTACAACGACATCGATGCATGCAAAAATGCAGCGACCGACCTGTCGAGGGTACAAAAGGGACAGAAGTGCTCCAAGCTGCTAACTATAGCAACTGAAACACGGATATGAAATCCAAGGTCCAACTAAACACAATAGTGGCGCTTCAACGAAGAAGAAGCTAGGTCATAAAAAACGTAAGCATAACCCCTTCAGAAGGAGAGAGCACACTACTCCTGGTGGCTCCACAGAACAGGCACATACACCCAAATAGACAAGTCCACAAGATTCGAGGTAGATTCTCCCCCGTAGGAGTTGTTGTTCTTGCATACACACTGGAATCCGCAAGAGCAAAACTCCCGTGGTGAAGAGAAAGCCTCTTCCCTNTTCAGAAGGAGAGAGCACACTACTCCTGGTGGCTCCACAGAACAGGCACATACACCCAAATAGACAACTCCACAAGATTTGAGGTAGATTCTCCCCCGTAGGAGCTGTTGTTCTTGCAGACACACTGGAATCCGCAAGAGCAAAACTCCAGTGGTGATGAGAAAGTCTCTTCCCCAGCGGAGTTGCCAATTTGTTTTTGTTTGTTTTTCTTTCTTTTATTTTAGAAAGAGTCGTCAGCTTGTCGATCGTCGTATACTTCCCCCATTCGAATAAATCTCCCTCCCGAATTATATATGTGATTCAAAAAGAAGAGGAATCGAATAAAAAGGGACATACGACAAAATGACAAACAAGAGAAAAACACAAAACGTGGAGAGCCTACGTGCGGTAAACCTCGCAAGGATAGGTTAAGAGTGTCTGTCCAAGCAAGATCGGGCGAAAGTACCTTAAACCGATATCCACGAAAGAATACCTACGTTTACTACCCATAATCAGAGATTTAGATGTAGGTGCCTGTTCTGGGGTCAAGAGCACTCCCAAGGGCGAACGATCCCACTTGGTTAATTACATCTTGGGGGGTACCCAAGAATACTCTCGATAAAAGGAGTTTCACTTACCTGAAAAATGACAAGTAGCACAGGGTCGTCAAGGGAGGTTATCCCGCAGGGGGAATGTCCTGATGCTTCAAAGCTCTCGCTAAACCACGGGGCGAGAAGTGAGTCTCTCGTGGTTCCCATATGGATAGCGTACTCATCAACATACAAAACCTACGAAATAACTGTGTCATCCCAACGGGAAGTCCCGATACGTCAAAGCACATCCAAACCGTGAGGGCAGAGGACAAATCGTTGTATCCCAAATCGGTGGCAGCTGATCGATCATCGGACCGTTGGGATGATTCCAACGAAGGCAAAAGAAAAAACAAGGCTCAACTGAGGTGGTCAAAAAGTTGGCAAGGATAGTCCTAAGAGGTAGAGGTAAATGGGTCGGGGTACCACGGACCCGTCATTCACAGCTACTATGACCCTAAGTCTACCTGGTAGTGAAGGTAGTCGACCCAACACGACCTGGGATCCCCGGTCAGCAATCCGTGAATTGCGTCGTCCATGGGAACTCTGGTAGCCATAAGGTCAAAGGAACGAAACTCTGTCCTATGAATATCAGCTGGAACTCCAAGAGGTGGGACTTATGCCTGCCAAAGTGGCGAGGATGTCTTAAGAAAGAAAAGAAAGTGGAGGTTCAGCTACAACGCTGGAAACACTCCCAACAAAAGGACTTATACCCCGTCTGGGTCAAGGAGCCTTCTAACATCCTAAGCGCACTAGACAACCACCTATAAAAGATATGCTGGGCCAGTCGGATTGGAGAAGCACGGGGGCTCCTCCTCGGGACATGTAAATATGAATGCAGTTATCTAGAGCGGTTCTTAAGTATTGTGGAGGCCCTAATAATATATGCAGGAAAGTAAATGTTGCAATTTTTTAAATCCTGAGTATTTTAATCCTAAATTTTGATTATCTTAAATGTTTTATTTAGGATTTTTTTTTATGAAAATTAAGAATTTAAATCCTAATGAGCCTATGTTGCATCGTGAAAGCCCAGGTACGCAGAAAGAAACAATATAAAACGCTCCAACATGCAAAGGCATACGAGAAGAGAAAGAGAAAGAAAACACTCCAAAAGAATATAGAAACAGGCCAAATGCCGCTGGACCGGCAACATAGTCCAGTGAAAGCAGTAAAAGCGGCCGGACTCCGCATATACATGTCCGGTCCTAATTCTATATAATAATGTAAAATTCGGACTTAAGGTATGGGACACGAGCTGCTGCTCCTAACCCTCGTCACATGGTTCGACGCGTCATCCACCTCGAAATCCGTGCTCGTACCTTATTTCCAATACAGACTCTTCTGGGACTCTATCAAATACATTTAAAAAAAAATAAAGACTCATCCTGCAAAAAAAATGAAGTTAGCGGGCACGCCATGCATCGCAAAATAACAAGTCGTGCCTTATAATTGGAGGAGCTAAAGAGCACCTGCAAGCAAATGATTAGAAATCATTACATGGTCCCCCAAAATAGTCCTGTGTGAATGTGTATAAGTAGGCACGACACCTGCAGAAGATCGCCCTAACATACTATCACATACAAGAAAACATGCAAGCACACCGAAAAGCAGGAAAGTGACACATGGCTAGCACAAAAAAATACATCACACAACAATAGCCAGGGGTGTCGAAAAATATTACCTAGCACCCTAAGCCCTAGCCTAGCACATCATCTAACAAGAAGTGCGTCAACCTAAAATCTGAGTGTGGGGTGAGCGTGGGTATGATATGACTTTGATGGGGTCGTTCGTCTGACCCTATCTTAAAGATCCAATAAATTTAGAGGGTTTCATGAAAGGAGGTGGCACCATTTAGATCCATTGGATTCTTAGCACAGTCATACTCATGTCAATCTTGATGACTTAACTCGCATTGCTCGTCGGGATCGACCCGACGACCAATGCTCGTTAAGGCATCGCGACCAACACGGGAGTCGCTCTCCTAACGGGACTGGCTCACTATCCATATGAATATGCAAATGCANTTAATTCATATAATTATTTTTATGCAAAGATATGCATTTTTAAAGAAAATTTCAAAAGATGATCAGGACAACACCTAATTACTTGAAATTTTTATGTGAGCTAGCCCTAGACCAGAAAGTCCTTTCGCCAAAATTTCATAATTTTTTAAAGTTTTTGTGATTTATTAGAATTAATTGAAGTTTTAGGGATTTTAATAAAAATAAAATATTTTACACATGGAAAAATATGTTTTATATGTTTGGAAAATCTTTCTGAAGTCAGAGAACTCAGAAAACTTTATTTTATATTTTTTTGACTTTTATTTATTTTTCTAGGATTATTTTGCNAAATAAAATATTTTATACATGGAAAAATATGTTTTATATTTTTTGAAAATCTCTCTGAGGTCAGAGAACTCAGAGTATTTATTTATATTTTTCTTATTTTTATTTATTTTTCTAGAATTATTTTTGGTGAAAATTCTATTTTTAAGCCTTAAAAATCATTTTAAGTTTTAAAAATAGATATCTTTATTTTTACACCTTGGAAAAATATTCCAATAATTCCTAAGTGTTTAGGAAATAATTTGAAACATTTTCAAGAGTATTAATATTTTATGATTTTTTATTATTTTTAATTATTAAAAATAATTAAAAATAATCTAAAAATCAAGTTTTTATTTCAAATATATTTTTATTCTTATTAAATCCCCCTAATATCAGAGAACTCAAAAAACTAAGTTTGATAATTTTTTGTTTATTTTTATTAAATTCCCTAATATCAAAGAACTAAAAAAACTTTTATTTTAAATATATTTTTATTTTTATTAAATCCCCCTAACATCAGAGAACTCAAAAAACTG
>JXCR01134062.1:798-106793 GCA_002079205.1 Phalaenopsis hybrid cultivar | reverse complement strand
TTAATTTGGTTGTATCCCGACGATCCATCCATGAAGGAGAAAATTTCATGTGTCGAAGCGATCCACCATCATTTCTGGTATAAATAGTGGAAACTCGTCTTTTGGACATGCCTTGTTCAAATATCTGAAGTCGACACAAACACGGATCTGTCCTTTTTTTTTAATAGGTACAAGATTAGCTAACCACGTGGGGTATTGATCTTCATTAATAAAGTTGGCATATATCAAATTCTTCACCTCGGTGATGACTTGTTGTTCTATTTCAAGGCGCATTCTCCTTGAAGCTAGTTTTACTGGGGTTATATTCTTGTCCACCCCAAGTTTATGGACTGCAACCTCTACTGACAGCCCTGACATTTCATTGTAGCTCCATGCGAAGCAATCTTTGAATTCTGCTAATAGTTTGACCAGTTCTGCAGATTCTTCGTTATCAAGTAGAGAACTTATAAATGTAGGTCAGGCCCGTTCTTCAGTCCCGAGGCTAATCTCTTTCAATTCATCGACAATGGATTTAATTTCTTCCTTAAATTCTGGTGGAGCATCTTTTATTGGTTGATCAGCAGAGTCATCCTCTATATCGAGAAAATACTCTTTTGACTCAAAGTAACAGCCTTGCAAAATTCAGAATCATCGACTGGTCCAACTGTACCAAATCTGAGACCTTCTTTTGAATTGGGAGTTTGACTTTTAGAATGTTGAAATTTATCTTTTGATATTCTTTTTGGTAAGTGTCCCTGTTGAATTAACTTTTGAACACAAGGCGATAAGTAACCAAAAGGCAATTCCATCAATTCATTAGAATCAACATTAAAATTTACATGTTTTTCAAGCTCAGTAGAGGTAGAAGCACAGTAAAATTTGATCGGCATTGAACCAACACTACGGACTTCTTTGAACTTTAAACTCTTGAACTTTGAGGGAGAATCGGAGTGAGGGTCATAGTATCCACATAGTGGTTTATCCGATCATACATTGCTTCATATTCATTCCTCTCTGTATCGTCTAGGGATATTGCGTACTGAGGTTTCTTCTGCTTTGTCATAATTATTTCATCTTCGGAACCGTCCTCAACACCAATGTTGATAGTTGGCCTAATCCGTTCAATAATTAAATTGATCTTTCCTCGTCCGCGTCCCCGGCCTCGACCTCGGGTGCATGAACTAGAAGAACCTCCACCAACTCGTCGTAGGAGAGTGGTAGAAAATTGTTGAAGCGGAGTTGTATGGCCTCTTTTTTGTGATTCTCCTGAATCGTCATCTTTGTTTATGATAACTTCACGAGAGAAGACTCGTTTCAAGTAATATAGGATTTTCTCTAAAAACCCCGGTATTAATCCCACTAGGAATGCAGGAACACTTAAAATCAACTTAAGAAAAATACTTTTTAAATTGCAATTTTTAAAATATAAAAAATTTAAAATGATATGCTTACTAAAAATTACTACTAAAAGAGCTTAAAAAGGGAGTAACTACTAAATGTAATAGCTTAACAAAATTAAACAACTAGTTTGAATATTATGGAAAATCTTTCTTCTTGTAAATAAATATTAATCTATGTAGGATTCAAATGATTTAAGAAAAAATTGAGGTATTGTGACAAAGAGAAGCATACCTTATTCATTATCCCCTCCTGGTTCTTGTAAAGAACATTAGCTAACTTAAGGCCGATTCCATAACATCTCGACCCCACATAAGTGTTATCTAGCCTCTCACCTCTAGATGCCTCTAGCTTATGCCATCGTAATGACCAAATCTGAGCATTAGGTTACTAATCTTTAAGCCAAACTGATAAGAATATAGCCTGTCACTCTAGATCTAGCCAATTCTACGCTCATCAAAACTTATCTTCCTATTTATTTGCACCGCCCTTAGGTGATCGCAATGACTCTGCCTAAAATGAAATGTGGTATCCACTAGTTAAGTGAAATCATAGCCCTCCCATGTCATTATATTTCTCAATAGATTTTATCCTCACAATTGACCAATTTGCAAAGTAAATGAAGATTAATGAAAATAACATCACAATTTTTAAAAGTAAAAAGAAATCTTTAAATCATTCTCTTCCCACAAGATTAAGTCCCATACATAAGATGAAAGAAAGGGAACTACTCAACATTCATGGAGATTAAACAAAAATAAAATATTTGCATTGAAATCCAAGTTTTACGACAAAAACTTAAATACAAACACAAAGTACCTTATTTCTTCTCCCTAAGCAAACTTCTGGAGTTTCCTCTAAGCAATCTCCAAACTTCTTCACACTAAAAAACACTCACACTTACACTTGAACACAAAATATGTAAAACCTAAGTCACTATTATCACCCAATTAAAGTTTTGACGATCCAAAAGGTCTCTAAATTTGGCTAAATCCTTCTCATTAAATAAAAAATAGAAAATAACAAAGGGTTGCTTCAAACACCCCTTCAAAATTTGGCAAAATTTGATGTATCTTCTATAAAGGTAGTTACTGGGCTATAACGCTACTCTGTGGAGCTATAGCGCCCTTTTCGCGCGTCTATAGCACTATGGCGTTATAACGCCACACAAAAATCATTATTTTTGCTCCATTTTTTCTCATTTTCACTAAATTTCCATTCCATATACCTGAAACCAAAAACATGCAAAATACCTTCCTTTAAAGTACAATATTATCAAAAATATACATAAAAGACTGGCAAAACATGCTCTAAAAATAGGTTATTTTGAGGTGGATACCCACTTAGATAAGTGAAAGCACACCATGTTCTGCAGTTTTTCAAGAATCAAGTTGTTTACAGTTTTGAGGTACCGCATAGACTCATTTCAGATAATGGACCCGAGTTCAAAAGTATTAGAAACAATAATTCTGTAAGAAAATATGGGATAGATTGGTGTTACTCAACAATTTAGTACCTAAGAGCAAATGGCTTGGCCGAGGCTTTTAATAAAACTCCCGTCCAAATCTTAAAGAAAACTTTGAATGAAATCAAAAGGAGTTGGCACGAGCAGTTGCTAGAAGCCTAATGGGCTTGCAAGATGATGTTCAGAACTCCTACATAGTCTTCACCTTACGCTCTTGTGTACAGGTCCGAGGCCTTACTTCCTTTATTGGTTCAACTTTTGTCTCTCAGAGTTGCTATTGCTAACAAGATCACTACCAAAGAAAATGCTAAATTACAGCTAGAAGTGATGGAAAGCTTGGAAGGAAATTGACTATCAACACAACAGAATTTAGAGTTGTATAAAGCTAGAATGATCAGGCTCACGATAAACTGGTCCGCTCGAGAACTTCTAAAGTCGGTGACTCTGTTCTTGTTCTTAGAAAACCTATTCTTACACACTGAAAGATAGAAGGAAAATTCAAACCAACTTGGGAAGGACCATTTATGATCGAGAAAGTGTACTATGGAGGCTCCTACTAACTTGTGGATTTTCAGGGAGAACGACCTATGCTTCCTATTAATGGATGAAACCTGAAGAATTATTACGCGACGTGTGTCGGCACGTTAAATTGAGAATATTTCAGCCATAGGANTATATATATATATATATATATATATATATATATATATATATATATATATATATATATATATAATTTAGAAAAGTAATATTTAGTTTTTGAAAATAGAAGACCTAACCAATCCCATATCTGTAATAGTTTAAATGACCGAGCACAATACCGTATGCAATATATCTACCCCGAATGATAGATATAATACATGCTTGTAGTGCTCGAATAAATAAACTACAGAATTTATGACATCAGTTTAAGTTTGTGAAAAACCATTTTTTATGATGACAAACAAGTTCCCATATTTAGTATAAAAAATTAAATAGGGTATATATTAAGTTGGGTTCTTAAAGTTTCCTATGAGGGTAAGCCCCTATAGTTAATTACATCTTAGATAGCCGAAGTCACCTAAAAAAACTCTTAATTTATATTAGGGAATATTGTCTGGAAGAATTTCAAGGGGTAAAACTTTTCAAAAGATTGAACCAAAGGAATGTCAAAGGGGAATAGCTCAAATTTGGAACATTGTTATGGAATCCAAAGGAAGAGGAACCACGGATTATCATAGATCTTTAGGAGAACCTTGGTTACTTTCCAAGCTATCCTAAGGTTTAGTTCTCTAACCTTAGGGAGATTTTTTTAAGAATACAAAACTTAATTTTCACCTCCCAATATATTTTATTTTTATTAAATAACCCAAAACTTAAAATAATTCTAATAAATCACACAGAATTCAAAAAAACATGAAATTTTGTTCAAAGGCTTTTCTGGTCTAGGTCTACATCCAATAAAAATTTCAAGGGATTAGAATTTACCTTGATCAAGTTAGGAATTTTTTTTGAAAAATTCTATTTTTGCATGAAAATAATTACATAAATAAATTAAATTTTGAAAAATCACATTTTCTCATTTGATGTCTTAATTAATCCATGAATGAGGTGTTAAATTTTGAAAAATCACATTTTCTCCTCTGATGTCTTAATCGACCCATGAATGAGGTAGGAGAAAATTAAAAATCACATTTTCTCCTCTGATGTCTCAATTGACCCATGAATGAGGTAGGATAAAAAATAAAATTAAATTTTTAAAAATCATATTTTCTCCTCTGATGTTTCAATTGACCCATGAATGAGGTAGGATAAAAATTTCAAAGTACACATTTTCTCCTCTGATGTCTCAATTGACCCATGAATGAAATAGGATAAAAATTTCAAAGTCATTGAAATTGAAAAATCACATTTTCTTCTCTAATGTCTTAATTGACCCATGAATAAGGTAGGATAAAAATTTCAAAGTCATTTAGATTAAATTTGATAAATTATGAAGTGTTAGAGCCTTAAGGGCAAATGTGTAATTTTGGAAATTTAGTCTTAATTAACATTTAGGCTTAATTCAAGGAGGATCTTAATTGACCCATGAATGAGGTAGGATAAAAATTTCAAAGTCATTTGAATTTAATTTTACTAAATTTATGAAGTGTTAAAGAGCCTTAGGGGCAAATGTGTAATTTTGGAAATTTTGCCTTAATTAACATTTAGGATTAATTCAAGGGCCTTAGGGGAATATGTGCAATTTTGGAAATCTTGCCTTAATTAACATTTAGGCTTAAGTCAAGGAGGGGAATGGGTAACCTCTGATCTTAAATAATTTATTTGATGCTTAGCCTTAATTTTAACATTTAGGCTTAAGTCAAGGAGGGGAATGGGTAACCTCTGATCTTAATCAATTTATTTGATGCTTGAAACCCAAGGGGTTAATTGGTAGAAACCAATATCACTTTCCTCATTAAAAAGATAAGTTAATAAATTTCTAAATTATTAAAATTTCAAAGTTTATTAAAATTAAATGATCCTGGACTTAGGGGTATGAATTTTGTAGTCAATAATTAATCAATTTAACAATTAAATGATCCTGGACTTAGGGGTATGACTTTGGAAACCAATAATTAATCAATTTAATACCCCTATTTTGATTTTAAAATAAAATCCAAATCATGAATCATGACCACTTAAAGCTTAACCTTTTCAAAAATAATTAAGACACTCACCTAGGTCTTAAGGGTTTAAGTGGTGAATTAGGTTGAATAAAAAAATTGATTAAACAAGGATTAGAGAAATAAACATAACTAAATCAAACATCCTTGAAACAACATTAAGCTCAATTAGGATTAAAAATTTGGCTAAGTGTTCAACTTACATTAACTTTCCTCTATAAGGGTCTTCACCCACATAATTTTCAAATTAAATGATAAGTGATAATTACCCTATTCTTAGGGATACTTGAGACATCAATGTTCATTGAGAATTAAGGGTATTTATAGGATGAATTATTAAGGAACAAAATAAGTTTAAAAAGAACTTGGGATTTTCCACCAGACAGCGAGAGAGTAGCAAGGACCTGCTTCTTTCTCTAAATCTGTTGGACAACTCGGAGATCTACCAAACTTAATATATTTTGCTTAGCAACGTCATCCTTAATTAAACTTCTAAGGACCCGCCAAGATATGACATAGGGTTTAAAATTAGCAAAATTTTTACCTTTCCTGCTCTTCATAAACTGTCTTAACATGCATTTTAAGTTTCAGGTGGTGGAAGGAGAAGACTCGCCAGATACACTTTTACAGTTTTCAGTGTTGTCTTTGTTGAACTTTCATACTGTACTTTTATACCTAAAAATTTGCATGTTAAACAACGATGTCACCTTGCATGAAAACTAAAACCATCAGGATAGCCACATAACCAAAATAAAAACCAAATCTAAAATCAACCAAAATAAAATTCACCGCCACAACATTCAAAATATAAAACAACACAAAATTTAATCACAAACATCACACAAAATCACAACTTCAACTAAATTAAGATGTCTCTATCGGATGATCGGGAATCCCTCGGAGGAGTTAACCTACGGTTGCTAACGAGGCTTCCTACGGTTTAAATGAAATTATGGAACTCATTAAGTTGAAGTTTAGTAAGTTCATTTGGACTAAGTGAATCCAATAGAAAATAGTGGTGCTGGAACGAGGGAACCGTAGGATCCTAACCGGTGTTACTCTAATCAACTTTAATATGCCCTCATAAAAATTAAAGAACTTCAACTATAGGGCCACCCGATTTGATATTATAACTTGATACACTAAATAACTCAAACTTATCGTGGCAAGGAGCTTGGAGCTAGCATGATGGGCAACATGACCATCTTCAACAGCAAAACCTGTCCTCCCCAGCTAAGCCAATCTTCCGTCCATAGACTTAAACAACAAAGCCATAGGACTTCAAGGTTGCTTGCTTATGCAACGTAAATCCTCATCTTATCTTTAGGACTTTGCAGACTTAAACAACAAAGCCATAGGACTTTGAGGTTGCTTGCTTATGCAACATAAATCCTCACAGAGCTTGGAGCTAGCATGGTGGGCAGCACGACCATCTTCAATAGCAAAACCTATCTTCCCCAGCTAAACCAATCTTCCTTCCTTAGATATCTTCAACAGCAAAACCTTTCTTCCCCAGCTAAACCAATCTTCCTTCCTTAGACTTAAACAGTCCATAGGACTTCATCTTCCCCAGCTAACCCAATCTTTCTTCCTTAGACTTAAACAACAAAGCCATAGGACTTTGATAGCTAAACCAATCTTCCTTCCTTAAACTTAAGCAACAAAGCCATAGGACTTTGAGGTTGTTTTTATTGCAACGTAAATCCTCACCTTATCTTTAGGCCTTTGTATAGCCCTGCTATACAATATAAGCCCTAAAACGTAAATCCTCACCTTATCTTTAGGCCTTTGCATAGCCCTGCTATACAATATAAGCCCTAAACGTAAATCCTCACCTTATCTTTAGGCCTTTGCATAGCCCTGCTATACAATATAAGCCCTAACACATAAATCCTCACCTTATCTTTAGGCCTTTGTATAGCCCTGCTATACAATATAAGCCCTAACTCATAAATCCTCACCTTATCTTTAGGCCTTTGTATAGCCCTGTTATATAATATAAGCCCTAACTCATTCTTTAGACTTAAACAACAAAGCCATAAGACTTCGAGGTTGCTTGCTTATGCAACGTAAATCATCACCTTATCTTTAGGCCTTTACATAGCCCTGCTATATAATATAAGCCCTAACTCGTCTTAGAATTTCGAGGTTGTCGTTTGTCATGACCTAAATCCTCACATCTTCCAGGCTATTTGTATGATCATTTCACACGAATGTAAGCCCTAACTAATAAAATTGGCAGGATGAAACACCCAAATATTTCTCCTCAAAACTGAAGCCAAACATTAGGATAGCTTGGGAAGTCCCCGAGGTTCTCCTTTGGATCCATGACATCCCCTAGTTCTTCTCCCCTTGGATTAGACAATAAAATGTTCCAAATTTGAACCAATCCCCTTTCACACCTCTACGTCCGATTTTATTGAAGAGTCCTACCCTTTGAAATTCCTTGAAGGTAATATTTCTCAATTTGTATCGAGAGTCTTCTTAGGTGGCTTTGGTCTTTTAAGATGTAATTAACTATAGGGGCTTTCCCTTATAGGAAGCATGTTCTATTAGTGAATCACTTAAATGAGTGGGACATGCAATTTCCCCTCATAAGAAAAATGAAATTTTGAAGGATGTTAAGTGTGCTAGAAAATCTCATAAGTCGACTATAAAGTCACCTACCCGTGTTCCCGTCTAGCTCCGTTTGGGAAACTGAGTTGATACTGTTATAGTCACCACCAACCATACTACCACCAAGATTGTAGGTCACCGACCGATTAAGTCATGACTGGGTCCGAGGAGCTTACCCATCATTCTTGCAATCACGAAAAGAAAGACAAGACGATTACCTGACACTATAGCCAGTTTACGCAACGGGGAGCATACCTTCCCTCGACATACCGATGTCTCTACTAAGACGTCCCGTCCTGAGGCATCATTATCGAAGAAGAAGAGGGTATGGGTACCCAAGGTCACTGCACCGATACAGTTCAGTGAGCCTATAGGATAGGAAGTAAAACTAGTGCCTGAAATATCTGACATCGTCGCGACAATAGCTAGCGAGATGGAGGAACAAATAGAGGATGTCCATCAAGGTCCTCTAGATCATAAAGCAATCAAGGAATCAATAATTGAGAAAAAAGTTGAGAAACTCAGGATCGAGATTTCTGAGTTAGCTTGAGAGCATGAAGTTTCCGTTAATAGTGATAATGAAGATTTTGATTACGGTGATTACTTGGAGGAGGATTTCATGGATGTCCATGTGATCGAAACCAGAGCTACCACATCTGCGTGCGAGGCTCAACCTCACACTGAAGAGAACGCCATAGATGAGCTGCGTAGGGTTATCCACCTAAGGGATGAGCAAGTCAGTCTACTGAAGAAAAGAATAAAAGAGATAACTGCAGCTATGACCACCATGGCCACCATTCAGGGGTAATCACAAGCACCAAGGTTGGCTTCTCCAGAGATTAATCAGCCAGAAATCATACACATCATAGATGAGAGAAGGGAGGATACTTCGAAAGAAAAAGATGAACAACTAAAGAAGGATTCTCTGTTAGGTGTCATGCCAGGAAAAAGAGTTCAAGCAAATGGTTGAACAAGTACGAGATGCCTTAGCTCAATCCAAGGACGGTGCATCAATTTTGAAGGGTAGAACTTACCCACAGGAGTTTGATGCCGTGCCTTTCCCCAAGGGTTTTGTGATCCCAAATTTCAAGATATTCGATGGGACTAGAAATTTCAGACAGCACATAGCACATTTTTGAGCCAGTTGTGGCAACATGAGGAATAACAAAGCTCTACTCTGCCAGCAGTTTGTCAGCAGCTTGTCAGGGACTGCTTTTGACTGGTACGTTGACTTGCTCAACGGGTCAGTTAAAACATTTTCTGAGTTGGAATGTTTATTTGTGAAAAGATTTGTCGGGGCACAACATCAAGTGTGAATTGGAGAGCTCATGATGGAGAAGTAGAAGCCTCGTGAAACCTTAACGTGAAATGTAAACCTCAGCTATAGGAACATCAAGTGATTGAGATTCTACTCAAAAGCATTCATGGACCAGTAGCTTTCATGCTTAAGGGACTCACCATCAAATCCTTTGAGAAGCTACTCAGTAAAGCCAGCAATCTTCAAGAAGAAATGAAGCACATGGAGCCACATGAAAAGGCTAAGGTAACCAGAGTGTTCGAAAAGAAATCAGGAGTAGTCACAACTATCAACAAAGGAAAGCAGCTGATAAAGATATATACAGAAGAGCATCGTCAGTCTCGTCACAGTACTCTCAGAAATAGAGCAGTCAATCCAACCAACGGCCGTCTCAGGAGGGATCACCTCTAATAGAGGGTAAATAAATATCCATGTTAGAGCGACAGAAAGTTGTTTATTCCTTCAAAGATGAAGCTGTACCTAAAATATTCAAAAGCTTGATGAAGAAACTAGAATTCAAACTACCTGATCCAAAGAAACCCAAAGAGGTGGATAAGAGGAATGAACTGAATTATTGCCCGTACCATCAGTTGCTTGGGTACACTATAGACAAGTGTTTTGTCTTTAAAGACTGGCTTTAGAAGAACCTCAAGGAAGAGAATATAATAATCCCGAAGGAGTATTTGAGAGAACCTGAAAAAGGTTCCATAAACATGGTTTCAACTGAGTCAATCTCTCCAATTGATCCATATATCGGAACAGATGGATGGAGTACAACTTAGGATGAACTCAAGAGGGTCCTCAATCAAATACAGGATTCATCAAAACAAGCTTCTACAAACACTGGAGAAGAATGGAATGAGGTCTGGAGAAGATCATCTAGGAAGATACTGAAGAAGATACAGTCTGCATCAAAGGAAGCCTCCATTCAGAGTCCGCAGCATACCGAGCCCAAGATGAAGGTTTTGCCAGAAAATCCATCATTGTCAAGGACAAAGAGTAGGAAGAAGAAAAGCATCACTGCCAAGATTGATAACACGGGGGGTAGGATAGGGGCTGCCTCTACTAGACTGGTTGTCTCGGATTTGGGGAAGAAAATCCTCGAACCCTTGACTTTATATGATTATATTTTTGTCCCTCCGGGGTCTTATGACTATAATGATTGTGATTTCAGCTACGTTTTAACTATTTCTGATAATAACTTGACTGATTATGATCGATCTAGCTGTGATCTCAATCCCAAAAATGATCCTCAAATTGTACTCGAGTCTGATGAACTCGTTGTCAAGGCTAAAGAAGAACTCAATGATATCGCTTACGATAGCATCGATAACGAAGAGCCAACTCTCGAGCATCATGGTACATCGCTTGCCATCAACTTAGATCTTTTCGACGAGGAGCAAAAGACACCGAAAGATTCAACAATGATATCTCAAGAAGAAGAAGTCACAGAAGTTAACTTGAGAAGCGGAAAAGTGTTACCACCAAGAACAGCTCCAATATATAAATCAACTTAAGGTGCGGAAAGGTATTACCACCAAGAACAGCTCCAGCTGACAAAGGAAAACAGATAATGACTCGAGAAGAGATACCCCCACCTCCGCCAGTGGAAGAACCACATAATCAAGATAAAATTTGAGGACCCTAAAAAGTAGACTACAACGTGCTAGCTCATCTTAAGAAGTTGCTTGACCAATTAAGCATCTACGACGCTCTGATCCTGTCAAAGGAGATGAGAGAATCTCTGGTTACAGCTTTGCATGATCCAGAAATTTGCTTAGCTCAGTTAGCTATAATATCCTCAGATGAAGTTTGCATATTGAGAGAACAGTCAGGGGCAACCTTTACAGATGAAGACTTGCTGCTCGGTATCACCGACCACAACAGCCCGCTCTACATCTCCGTCAACATCGACAGATTTGTGTTATCCAAAGTTTTAGTGGATCCTGGGGCATCTCTTAACTTGATGAGCCTACGGACATTGGCCTATTTGGATATTGAAGCACAAGAGCTTACAACTGATAAAATGAAGTTAAGAGGATTCAACCAAAAGGGAGAAAGAGCCCTTGGGTCAATTACATTACTTATGAAGGTTGGAGAACTCGTAAAAACTGTTAAATTTTGTATCAAGCCGAGACCTCCTATTGGGTCGACCATGGATTCATGAGCACAATATGGTTCCATCATCCCTACACGAGTGTATCTACTTATGAAGGTCAGAGAACTCGTAACAACCGTTAAATTTCATATCATCGACGCCGAGACCTCTTTAACGCTCTATTAGGGTCGACCATGGATTCATGAGCACAATATGGTTCCATCATCCCTACACCAGTGCATCAAATACCGCAAAGATGGTCAAGAGAATTGCATCAAGGGAGACATGGATTCATGAGCACAATATGGTTCCATCATCTCTACACCAGTGCATCAAATACCGCAAAAATGGTCAAGAAAATTGCATCAAGGGAATAATAAATATAAGAAACCCATTGGGAAACTAGAATAACTAAGGGAATAATAAATATAGATCTACTTATCCTTTAGGTTTCAATAATAATACGCAGTTTAAGTAGAAGAAGTTGTCTATAGAAGAAGTGGTGTTACAAATGGGAAATCAGTTACAAATTCAAGGAGCTACAATTAGAAATATTAAGAAATAACTTGGACAAATTTCAAATTTCTTAAGTAATAGATCCTAAAGAACACTTCCTAGAAATACTAAAATAAATTCGAAAGACCAGAATAAAGAGCAAGTAAAAGTCATTCAACTTAGAAGTGGAAGAGAATTATAAGGTAGGATTCAAAAGAAATTGAAGTAGAGAGAGAAGAAATTGAAGAATCAAAAGAAGACACTATAAAATTTCTGAAAGACCTATTTCTCTTTAAAGTTAACTTAAAAAAACCACCACCTCCATTTCCTCAGAGACTTTGTCAGCAGATGTTGGATAAGCAATTTTCAAAATTTATAGAAATTTTTGACAAGCTTACAATTAATATTCTATTTGCTAAAGCCTTAGAACAAAAACCAAGCTATGTGAAGTTTATGAAGGTTTGAAGATAATGAGAATGTTGTACTTAGTGAGGAGTGTAGCGCTATAATTCAGAAGAAGCTTCCTAGAAAGCTTAAAGATCCTGATAGCTTTTCAATTCCATGTGCAATAGGATACATATTTTATGGGAAATTTTTATGTGATTTAGGTGCAAGCATTAACCTTATACCATTATCAATATTTAAAAGATTGGGACTAGGAGAAATAACCCCTACTACTATAACTCTGCAATTAGCAGATCGTTCAATAACGTACTCTAAAGGAGCTATAGAAGATGTCCTAGTGAAAGTAGATCAATTTATCTTTCCTGTTTATTTCATTGTGCTAGATATGGAGGAAGATAAAGAGATACCCATCATTTTGGGGAGAGCATTCCTAGCCACAGGAAGAGCAATGATAGATGTGCAGAAAGGGGATTTAATAATGTGCATCAATTATCAAACTATTTCTTTTAAGATTTCAAGATCAATGAAATATCCTGTAATAGGTAAAGATGATGAATGTTATAGAATGGATGTTATAAGATATCTGAGTGAATGTCAATTCAAAACTATTTATGAAGAAAAATCTAAAGGAAAAGATTTAGAACACGAGTAAGAAGAGGAATTAGATCAATGTTAAGATCTTTTTAAGGAAGTTTTGAAATTTTAGACACTATAGAAAAAGATAAATCATTCTGTCTAGCAATTAAAAAGCCTTCTGAACTTAAGCTAATGTTACTTCCCGATCACTTAAAATATGCCTTTTTAGGAGATTTCTCTACTTTACAAGTTATAATTTCCTCAAAGTTAAAGATGGAAGAAGAAGAAAGATTGATGAAAATTTTGAAAAATTTTAAGAAAATCTTTGGATGGATTATAACTGACATTAAAGGAATCTGTCCTTCAATTTTTATGCATAGAATTCATATGGAATAGAACTGCAAACCCAGGGCTGATCCTTAAAGGAGATTAAATCTTATTATGAAAGAAGTTGTTAAGAAAGAAATTTTAAAGTGGTCAGATGCTGGAATTATCTACCATATTTCAGATAGTGCATGGGTTAGTCTAATTCACCATGTTCCTAAGAAAAGAGGAGTAACTGTGATTGTGAATGAACATAATGAGTTAATAACTACTAGATAAGTTATAGGGTGGTGAATATGTATACATTATAGAAAATTAGTCATTTTCCATTACCCTTTCTAGATCAAATGCTAGATAGACTAGCTGGGCATAAATACTTTTATTTTCTGCATGGATATACTAGTTATCACCAAATTCCAATAACTCCTTAGGATCAAAAGAAAAATACTTTTACGAGTCTTTATGTTACTTTTGAAATATAAATAGCTCTTGAGGATCAAGAGAAAACAACTTTTACCAGTCCTTATGGTACATTTAATTTTTAGAAGAATGCCTTTCGTTTATGTAATGCCCCTACTACATTTCAAAATTGTATGAATGAAATTTTTTGTGATTTTAATTGAAAAAGGGATTGAAGTATTTATGGATGATTTTTCAGTGTTTAGAACTTCATTTGATTTATGTTTAGAACATTTATCTAAAGTTCTTAAGTGCTGTGAAGAAACAAATTTAGTCCTTAATTTAGAAAAAATGTCAATTTATGGTAGCAGGAGGAATTATATTAGGACATCAAATCTTGAAAAATGATATAGAATTAGACACTGCTAAAATTCAAGTGATCACTAATTTACCTTATCCAATGAATGTAAGGGAAATTAGGAGTTTTTTTAGGACATGCTAGATTCTACAGGCGATATATTAAAGACTTTTCAAAAATTGCTAAGCCTTTATGCCATTTACTGGAGAAAGATACAATTTTCAATTTTGTTGAAGAATGCCTAAAAGCTTTTGTGTTATTAAAATAAAAATTAATCACTGCCCCAATTATAATTTCACCAGATTGGGAAAAACTTATTGAACTGATGTGTGATGCTAGTGATTATGCTATTGGAGCAGTTTTAGGACAAAGATATGATAAAATTTTTAATGTTACTTACAATGCTAGTAAAACTCTTAATGAAACTCAAATTAATTATACAACAACTCAAAAAGAGTTATTAGCAATAGTATATGCCTTTGATAAATTTAGATCATATTTAATTGAAACTCATTGTGTAGTGCATAAATATCATTCTGTTATTTAATACCTAATGAAAAAGAATGATGCTAAACCTAGGCTTATAAGATGGATTCTTCTTTTGTAATAATTTGATTTTGAAATATTAGATCGAAAGGTATTTAAAATCAAATTATTGATCATTTGTCTAAACTTGTATTAAAAAAACCATTTTATTTTGAAAAAGAAATAAATGAACATTTTCTAGATTAAAAATTGTTCAATATTAATGAGTGGTGTGTTCCGTGGTATGCCGACATTGTGAACTTTCTTGTTAGTGATATTATACCGTATGGAATGACAACCAACATAAGAGAAAATTTATTTCTAAAGCTAAGACTTATTTTTGAGATGAACCATTTTTATATAAATAAGGAAAGGATCTGATTATTTAAAGAAGTGTACCATTTGAAGAAACTTATGAAATTATCCAAAAATTTAATTCTGATTTTGGGGGATATTTTAATGTTGATAAAACAACATATTAAATTTTACAATCTGGATTCTATTGGCCTACAATTTTTAGAGATGTTAATACCTATATCAAAACTTGTGATAGATGTCAACGAGCAAGAAATATTTCTAGAAGAAATGAGATGCCCCTCAATTATATGCTAGAAGTTGAAATATTTGATGTTTGGGGATTAGATTTCATGGGATCATTTTTACCATCGTTCAGAAATTTCTATATTTTCTTAGCAGTGGACTATGTATCCAAATGGATAAAAGCTATTGCTTTACCTCAATGTGATGCTCAAAGTGTTGCAAAATTTTGAAAACGAACATATTTTGTAGATTTGGGATGCCGAGAGTTAACATAATTGATGGGGGAAGTTATCTCAGAAATGTCATAATGGAGAAGTTATTAAAGAAATATCATATAAATCATAAAATTTCTACTGCTAATGATCCTCAGACAAATGGTTTGGCTGAATAATCTAATCGGGAAATTAAAAGAAATATGGAAAAATATGTGAATCCAATGAAAACAGATTGGTCTGTCAAACTTGACTATGCTTTGTGGGCTTATAGAACTGCATATAGAACTCTTATAGGAATGTACTCATATAGGTTAATATTTGGGAAATCTTATCACTTTCCAGTTGAACATGAGCATAAAGCATATTGGGCAATTAAAAAATTCAATTATAATTTGAAAGATGCTGGTAAGAAAAGATTATTGTAATTAAATGAGCTTGAAGAGATAAGGAATGAATCTTATGAAAGTGCTAAGATTTACAAAGAAAAGATGAAGAAGTTGCATGATCAAAGGATTCTTATTAAAAATTTTCAGCAAGGGCAACAAATTTTGCTATATAATGCAAGGTTAAGATTATTTCCAGGCAAAATTAAGTTCAAGTGGATGGGCCCATTTGTTGTGATGAAAATTTATCCATATGGAGCTGTGGATATTAAAGAACCTAAGACTCATAAATTATTTAAAGTGAATGGTAATAGACTGAAACCTTATTTTATAGGGGATCAACATAAATTTAATGAAAGAATGATGTTGGGTCAACTAGAATAAACACTGGTTACATCGGACTTACGATGTTAAACCAAGCGCTTTGTGGGAGGCAACCCATAGTTATCAGTGTGTTTTTCTTTGAATGTTCTTTGTGTGTGATTAAGAAAAATTAGGGTAGCACTTTTGAGCTATGTGTTAGCATTCATTTTAAAACTTTATTTAGTGACCTAGACATTTTAGAATGAGAATTTGAACATTAAGTTGACTGGTGCAAAAATGTGCACTGGAGGTTAAGGGCGGTAGTTAAAAACCATGTGCAAAATTAAGATTCTAGAAGGTTTAACCACCAATCATTTTGTAAAAACATGCCAAGGTAGTTCCTAGACATGCCTAAAAGTTATTTGAGGGATTTAGGCCTATAAATAGAAGGGTTTAGTGAAAGAATTTAACCCCAGGTCATTTTCAGCCCTAAAGTCTAAGTGAGAGAGAGAGTTCGATGAAATGTCTTCATGGGAGATGGAGTTAAAGAAGAAGGAAGAGATTCATTAGTTAAAGTGCACAAGTGATGTATAACAGTTTCCTAGCCTTTAGTATTGAAGGAATATCAAAAAAAATCAACAAAATTAAGACTACTATGGCTTTACTTGAGATTAGAGTAATTGAGATTCATGCATAACTTGAGCATATTGGATGGAAATTGAAAATGCAATTTAGTCATACTACTTATATAGAGGAAGTGGATAAGGAGATGTTTCTTAAACTAAAATGGATTGAAGAAGATAGTATCAGACCAAGCCACCACTGTCCATTTTATCAACTTTATAATTCGATTGCCCCAGAAGAGACAAATGAAAGACCAGAGTTTGTCCCATCAAATGAGGAATGGCATTAAGTTTTATGTTAGAGTTTGTTTGTTAGGTATCGTTGTATTTATGTGTTAGTGTTTAGGTTTAGTTTTTAGTATTTATAACTTTTATGTGTTAATTGTGTATGTTTGTTAAGTGTTTGTATTTAGAAAATTTTCTTGTCCAAGACTATTTGGAGCGAGAATTATGTGTTACATGTACTTGTAATCATTTGAGAATAAATATATGTGTTTGTTTGTGTGAAAATTAGTGTTATTTTTAGCCTCGAATTTAAATAGTTATATTGGAGAATTTTGAGATAGAGGAGAGTTAAAGGAGATGAAAATAGTCATTCAAGTGTTATGGGACCATTTAGGCGTGGTATACTTCGACAAATAGTGCATTTTACTTACATTTAAAAATCTCAAAAATCATGAACTAGCGCCTAAACACCATATCTCGCACTTAAGTGCGATGTAACCCGAGAGGCAGGTGCTTAAGCGCCGGTTCACAATAACTGGTTTGCGAACGGTTAAAAGTGAAAAATTAACCCAAAAATTGCCATTTTTCACCCTCTCATCACCTTGAAGCTGTCAAAATTGAGATTTTGGAGAGCTAGGGCATACTATTAAGTGGAGATTTCTTGGTGGAATCAAGAAAACTTTGCTAGATCCAAATTTCTTAAGGTAAGAGCTTTACTTCTATGCAAAAATTTTGGACTTTCACCAAGTATTTTGAGTACATTTGAAAGAATTCAAAAATTCACTATTCAAGGTGAAAATAAGGAAAAATCTATGCAAATTACATAAAAAGTGTAGTTTAAGCTTTTGGAAGTTTAGTTTAGTAGTTTAGACTTTATTTTTGAAGTTATTTTAGAATTTATAAATTTGTAAAATGGCACCAAAAATGAAGAGTAAAGGAAAGAGCCCTCTTGATTCGAGCAAATTTGTTAGTTTGAAGGCTCAAGATAGGTACAGTGATGCGTTGCAATCATGAATGATGTTTGGGCCGATAGATGTTTGGGATAGCAGTGATTTAGAGGATGAGGAGTACGACTATGAGATTTATTTTTGTATTATGTTTTGGACCATGTGGTCGAGACTTTCTATATTTGCAGTTGTGTGTTTATTTGGACTTTTTGATGTGTTGGACTCTTTTGTTTATTTGATATTGTGATGTTTGTGATTTTTAGTACTTTATTTTAAATTTCAGGGTAATATTTGTTGCTGTGTGTTTAGTGCTGCGATTTAGTTAGTTGAGAACTTAACTTAATTCTATGTCTTTTGTAAAGTTGAAAATCTTGCTAGCGTAGAGCTTAAATTTGAAATTTAGAAACTGCTACCTGTATTTTTCTTTTATCTTGTTAGAATGTTTGTTTTGATGTTGAGACTGTGAAATCAAAGTTACTGTGTTAGCTTGCTTGCATGTTTATACTCACTACTAAGAAATCTATTGAATCTCTACACGTTAAATTGAAATGAATATGATAGAAATTTTGATCAAAAATTAATTTTACTCCCCTTTTTAGTTTTATACTTGTATACTTAGCATATAAAAATTCCTGTAAGCATGTTCTTTCAATTTTCATTCCTGCTTATATATATCTGCTGCTAAATTGTTTAATCTATTAAAAATTTAAGTTTGGGGGGATGTAAAATATTTTCAAAACTTGAATTTTATTTGTTCTTAATTGTGCTACAAGTGAATTTGACTTTAAAAGAAAAATGATCATGTATATGAAGTTATATTAGGGAAGGAAAATTTGATTTTAGAATTGAGTAAGAAAATTTAGTTAAAATTTTTTGTAATGAAGAAAAACTTTAAGTTAAAAGTTTTTAGTGTAGAAAATGTTTAATATAAATAACTATCTTTAGTAAGAAAAATTATATTTTTGAAAATTTTAGAAATTTAGACTTTTATTTTTAATACTTAAGTTTCTTTTATTAAAATAAATTTTCAAAACTATTATTATATTTATAAGTAAAATATTTATATCACGACTTTGCTTTAAGAAAGGATAAGTTGGATTCAAAATTATTAAAGGTCTATCAAGATATAGTAATCCTTGCCTGAAAAAAAAAGAAAAAAAAGGAGAGAAAAAAAAAGGAAAAAGAAAAAAATATAAGGTTGGAGAAGCTTGAGGATTAGTGCTTGTTCCTGAAACTGCTTATATGCAACAGTATAACAATAATTCTGATTATATTTTTTAATTATATTTCTTTATTCCACAACAAAACAAAAAACTTGATCCTAAAGAAAAATAAGAATTTATCTTTTAATATATATTAGGATATTAAGCAAGTATATGTATCGTTATCAAGTAATATAAGACTTTTTGATTAAGACTTGAATATCGAACCCACAGAAAAGATATGTAATATGCAGTTTTTGGAAAACTTTCTATTTTTAAAAAGATAATTATTTAAACTAAAGACATTTTTGCAACAAAGAAAGTTTAAATATTTTTGGTACTTTCAATATTTTGACAAAAATAATACAAACTTAAAAAGATAACTTGAGTTTTTGTGAAAGAAAAGCACTAAATATGAAAATATATTTCTCCTTATCATGAATCAGTAATAAGTATAGGAATTCTGTTGAGAAAGTATGCATATCATGTTGTGTCAAATAGGAGCAATAATATTCTTTACCCCTTACTAGAGATGCTATAAAAAACATAGGCTAATTTAAAGTTTGAATAGTTCTGAAGCCCGACTAGGCAGAGAAGATACTAGCTCTCACTCTAGAGTTCCCACGATTCCCTCCACCTCGAAGCTAACATCTCGTATATCAACCTAAAATAATAAACCAAGTTGGGGGATTTAACCTGTCTCTTTAAAGTCCTCTAACTCTACACCCTTTAATGAATATTTCCCTATTTATATGCACTCAATCATATGAACTACATTCTCATTCATACAACCTCATGTGATTCTTTCCAATTGTTGACTGAGACAATACCATCCCGGTTCTTACATGTTCTCATAACAAATTTTGACATCTGTATTGGCCAAATCAAGAAGTAAATGAAGTACATAGATTTAAATCATCACAACTTCTTCTAACAATAAAGATCAATACTCTCCAGAACTTTCATCCAACACTTAATTACTTATCATTTTAAGAAGAAAAAAAAACTAATAATCCATGAAGAAAACAAAACCACACTTTATTTTAAAAGTAGAAATTATTTTCAAACCAACAAAAAGTGTCAATTAAAAAAAAAAGTATTCTAAAACACAAGATAAAAACTTATCTCAAGTCCACCAAACTTTTGAAGTTTCTTTGAATCTCTTCTCTTTTACAACACAATCAATATAAATTAGAAATAAAAAAAGGATGAATATGTGGTGCCTGAAAATCTCTCCAGCTAACTCCCCAATTTTTGAACTTTCAAAACTTTTCCAGTACTTTCAGGACCTCTTTCAAAGTCTCAATCTTCTTTTTTTTATAATTCTCCAAAAAGTGTCTTGGTATCTCTTCAAAATGTGTCTTGGTTCAATGTATTTCCCCA
This sequence comes from Phalaenopsis hybrid cultivar, assembly GCA_002079205.1. Classification (NCBI taxonomy): domain Eukaryota; kingdom Viridiplantae; phylum Streptophyta; class Magnoliopsida; order Asparagales; family Orchidaceae; genus Phalaenopsis; species Phalaenopsis hybrid cultivar. The sequence continues at coordinate 86,392 of JXCR01134062.1, read as the reverse complement.
AGAGATGCATCCTTTTGCAATAATTTTTATCCATGGTGGTTGTAACCACCTATTAAGCCAATAGGTGCCTCAAAAACCTCTTCAAAATTCACAAAAAACCAAATTTACTCGTCCAATAACTGCCTCTGGCGCTTAGGCACGGCCTTATCTGTTTACCTGGCGCTTAAGAGCCTGATCTCGCGCTTAGGCGCCAAAACACTTTTGCACATTTTTTACCTATTTGCTCCAAATTTGATCATTTTTCACTCTTTAAAGCATTTTTCACTTTCTTACCTGTACCTGAAAAAAAAAACACAAAATACTTTCCATTAAAGCGTAATATCTCAAAAATATGTATAAAAATGTGTCTAAAAACATTATATATTTTAGGCGTATCAAAATACCCAAACTTAAAATGTTACTTGTCCTCAAGTGACACTTCAATATTTAAAAGCTAAATATGTATGATATGTATATGAGTTTCTTAAGGAGTTACTAAAATTTAAATTTAGAAATATAGTAGTCCAATTTAGAAAAAAAATTCAGTAAATGAGACCAACTTAAAGTTTAGAAATTTTTACTGTTAAGAAAGATGAAAATATAAGTTATTATCTAATTTAGAAACATTGTAAGTCTTCCAAACTTAGAATTTGGTTCTTTCATAATCTCCACTTAAAAAAAAATTTTAAGAATAATTTTACTTACTATATTATATCTATAAGTTTAAGATTTTCTCAAGTCTTATACTTTAAAAAGATCAAATGTAGACCCAATTTTTGATTAAGCACTAATCCTCAACCTTCTCCTCCCTTATATTTTTTCTTTTTCTTTTTCTTTTTCTTTTTCTTTTTTTTCTTTTTCTCTTCTTTTTTTTCTTTTTTTCTCTTTTTCATTTCATTTCTTTTTAGGAAAGGATTACTATATATGGATAGGAATTAATAATTTTGAATTCTACTTTTCCTTTCCTAAAGCAAAGTCTTGATACAAAACTTTTACTTGTAAATATAATAATAACTTTGAAAATTATCTTTAATAAAAGAAATTTAACGATTAAAAATAAAAGTATAAATTTCTAAATTTTTCAAAAATACAATGTTTCTCACTAAAGATAGTTACTTATATTAATCATTTTCTACACTAAAAAATTTTAACTTAAAGTTTTTCTTCAATACTCAAAATTTCAACTAAATCCTTTTAATCATTTCTAAAATGAAATTTTACTTCCCTAATATAACTTCATATACATGATCAATTTTTCTTTTCAAATCAAATTCACTTGTAGTTCATTTGAGAAAAAATAACATTCAAGTTTTAAAAATATATTTCATCCCCCCCNTAGTTAGTTTAAAACTTAAATTTTTATTAGATTAAACAGTTTAGCATCAAATATATATAAGTAGAAATGAAAATAAGAATAACATGCTTACAAGAATTTTTATACCCTAAAGATACAAGTATAAAACTAAAAACAGGAGTAAATAAAATTTTGATCAAATTTTCTAATATTTTCATATCAATTTAACATTTTGAGATTCAATAGACTTCTAAACAGTGAGTATAAACATAAAATAAAACTAACACACTAACTTGACTTCACAATCTCAACATAAAAATAAACTCACAAACATGACAAAAGAAAAATGTAGAGTAGCAGTTTCTTAAGTTTCAAATTTAAGACCTTAGTTAGCAAGATTTTCAAATTTACAAAAAAACATAGAATTAATTTAAGTTCTAAACTAACTAAATCACAAAACTCACAACAGTTAATACCCTAGAACTTTACAACAAACTACTAACTAAAACAATCAATACAATATCATTAAAAATAAAAATCTCTTACATCACAATATCTAAACAAGTAAACATACATACATGTCTCAAGTTCAAAACATAAAAAAACATCACATCACAATTCTCACTTAAGCATAAAAGTACAAACCACATCAAATAGTTCAAACCAACACACAAATGCAAATGTAGCAAGCCCAAACCACATAGTTTATAAAATATTACAATCATAAAATAAATCTCTCAGTTCTACTCTTCATCCTCTGAATCACCGCTATCCCAAACTTTTGCAGTCTCATAATCAGGGTATCTAGGATATGGAGGAAATTGTACTCCTTGGTTGCCCTTAATGAGGCTCTCCAAAGATGAGAGAAATTTCTCTTCATAATCACTTTTTATCCTATTATACTTATCAGTATGCTCTGCAAAATGCTCTAAATTTTGTACCCTATCAGTGGTAAAATTAATATTATCCATCATCCTCTATAATAATTGATCTTGGGTCTCATTAAAATCACCTCTAAATGTAGAAGCGCGTGAGGTAGATGGTCTAGATGAAGAAGTAACAGAGGTAGAAGCAGCAGACATCTTCATTCCATAACTACTAGAAAATCCTCCTCTCTAGCTAAAAATAGAATGTTATGAATAAGTCTTCACATTCGCCTTAGTGATGGGCTTTAGAGGTAACAACACTTCCTCCCAGCTATCATATTTAACTCCAGCCTGCTCATACAAAGAAAGGATCAAGGAAGTAAACTCCATACTTGTAGTAGTAATGGCAGTGGTAGAACTGATGATAGTCTGATAAATAAAAGCTCCTATGTTGATTAGCTTTCCTTCCTGAAAACAATAATATAACCTCGCTCTCTCTCTGGTCACTTCACTGAGATGATTTGTTGGTAGCAGATGAGCAGAATTAAAATAGTGCCAGGCCTTTGAAGGTGCACAAACTTTGAAGTTGGGAAGTTGACTCTCCTCTCATTAGTGATCTTCCAAAGTCCTCTCCCAATAGTCAAGTAAGAAATAATCTCATCTAACTCTATTTTAGTCAGACTATAATTTGCTTAAAAAAATAACATATCAGGTGGCAAATGATAAAACAAGTTGATTATCTCTGGTGAAAATGGTACCAACTTTCCTCAAACCATGACTCTATTGTCTTCAGGCTCAAGGAGGTTTGCATAGAACTCCCTAACAACAAAAATAACCACCACAACAGAGAAGTAGCAAAATCATTCCCACTGTCGGTGAACGATCAAATCCTCTATGTCTCCACCTGGATTCCTAAAACACCGCTCTTAAATCTATTTTTGTGATTACAACGCATCACTATACCAATCCTGAGCTTTCAAACTAACAAATTTACTTGAATCGAAAGGGCTCTTTACCTTACTCCTCTCCATTCTTGGTGTCATTTTACAAATTTTATAAATTCCATAAATAACTTCAAAAATTAAGTCTAAATTACTAAACTAAACTTTTAAAATATAATCTACACTTCCCATGCAATTTTCATAGATCTTTTTCTTATTTTTCACAATGAATAGTGAATTTTTGAATTTCTCCAAATGTGCTCAAAATAAATGGTGAACATCCAAAATTTTTGCATAGACGTAAGGCTCTTACCTCAAGGAACTTGGATCTAGCAAATTTCACTTGATTCCACCAGGAAATCTTCACTATAGATGTGCCCTAGCCTTCCAAAATCATGGGAAGAAACCATGAGGAAAAGGTTAGAGATGTATAATGGTTTCTTAGCTTCATATATCCCATGGGAGAAGGATTTAACTAATGAACCTTTTCCTCATGGTTTCTTCTTTTTTCTTCAAATCCTTCTCCCATTAATATATTTTCTCTAAATCTCACTTTCGCTTAAACTTTTAGGGCTAGAAATGATCTTGGGTCAAATTCCTTCATAAAACCCTCCTATTTATCGGCCTAAATCCTTCCAATAACTCGTAGACATATTTACAAACTGGCTTGGCACGTTTTTACAAACTAATTGGTGGTTAAAACTTCTAGAATATTAATTTTGCACATGTTTTTAAACTGTCGCGCTTAAGCGCCGGATCTGGAGCTTAAGTGCAAGTGCATATTTTTGCACTAGTCAACTTAACATCCAAATTCTTATTCTAAAATGTATTGATCACTAAATAAAGTCTTAAAATATTTACTAACACATAATAGATTCAAAAATACTACCTTAATATCTTAATCACAAACAAAACAACAATCAAAATAAAAACATACTAATAACTATGGGTTGCCTCCCACAAAGTGCTTGGTTTTACGTCATCAGCCCAACATAACCAGTGCTTATTCTGGTTGAACCAACATCATTCCATCATTAATCTTATGTTGATCCCTTATAAATTAAGGTTTCTAGTCTACGTCCATTAACTTTAAAAATTTTCTTATAATTAGGATCTTTAATATCCACAGCTCCATAAGGATAAACTTTTATCACAACAAATGGGCCCATCCACATGGACTTAAGTTTACCTGTTAGAATCTTTAATATCCACAGCTCCATAAGGATAAACTTTTATCACAACAAATGGGCCCATTTATCTGGACTCAAGTTTGCCTGGAAATAATTTTAACTTTTTATTATATAACAAAACTTGTTGCTCTGGTTGAAAATTTTTAGTAAGAATCCTTCAATCATGCCACATCTTCATCTTTTTTAAATCTTGGCACTCTCATAAGATTCATTCCTTATCTCTTCAAGCTCATTTAATTGCAATAACCTTTTCTCAGCAGCATCTTTCAAATTATAATTGAACTCTTTAATCACCTAATATGCTTTATGCTCAAGTTCAATTGGTAAGTGACAAGCTTTCCGAAATATTAGCTTATATCGAGACATTCCTATAAAGAGTTTTGTATGCAGTCCTATAAGCCCACAAAACATAGTCAAGTTTGACTGACCATTCCATTTTTTTTATTCACAAATTTTTTCATAACTCTTTTAATTTTCTGATTGGATAATTCAGCCAAACCGCTTGTTTGAGGAAGATAAGCAGCAACAATCTTATGATTTATATGATATTTCTTTAATAACTTCTCCATTATGGCATTTCTGAAATGACTTCCTCCATCAGTAATGATAACTCTCAGCATCGCAAATCTACAAAATATGTTCATTTTCAAAAATTTTGCAACACTTTGAGATCACATCGAGGTTAAGAAACAACTTCTATCCATTTGAATATATAGTCCGCCGCTAACAGAATATATAAATTTCTAAAAGATGGTATAAATGGTCCCATGAAATCTAATCCCCAAACATCAAATATTTCAACTTCTAGCATATAATTGAGGGGCATCTTTTTTTTATAGAAATATTGCCTACTCTTTGACATCTATCACATGTATTGATACAAGCATTAACATCTCTAAAAATTATAGGCTAATAGAATCCAGATTGTAAAATTTTGTATGATATTTTATCAACATCTCTAAAAATTGTAGGCCAATAAAATTCAAATTGTAAAATTTTGTATGTTGTTTTATCAACATTAATATAAGCATTAACATCTCTAAAAATTGTAGGCCAATAGAATCCAGATTATAAAATTTTGTATGTTGTTTTATCAACACGTAGGCCAATAAAATCCAGATTGTAAAATTTTGTATGTTGTTTTATCAACACTAAAATGTCCTTAACATCTTTAAAAATTATAGGCCAATAAAATCCAGATTGTAAAATTTTGTATGTTGTTTTATCAACACCAAAATGTCCCACAATTATGACACTTTTGGATAATTTCATAAGTTTCTTCTAATGGTACACATCTTCGAATAATTATATCTTTTCCTTGTTTACATAAAAATGGGTCATCTTAAAAATAAGTGTTAGCTTCAAAAATAAATTTCCTCTATTGTTGTTATTTCATTCCATTGAGTATTATATCGGTAACAATAAAGTTCACAATGTCGACATACAACGGAACACGCCACTCATTAATAGTGAACAATTTTTCATTTCAAAAATGTTCATTAATTTCTTTTTCAAAATAGAGTGGTTTTTCTAACTCAAGCCTGGATAAATGATCAGAAATTTGATTTTCAGTCCCCTTTCAATCTACTATTTCAAAATCAGATTCTTGTAAAAGAAGAATTCATCTTAAAAGTCTAGGTTGAACATCCTGATTTTTCATTAATTACTTAATAGCAAGAATGATCTGTATGCACTACACAATGAGTTCCAATTAAATATGATCTAAATTTATCAAAGGCACTACACAATGAGTTCCAATTAAAATGATCTAAATTTATCAAAAGCATATACTATTGCTAATAACTCTTTTTCATTTGTTGTATAATTAAAATTTATCAAAAGCATATATTATTGCTAATAACTCTTTTTCAGTTGTTGTATAATTGATTTGAGTTTCATTAAGAGTTTTACTAGCATAGTAAATTACTATGAAAATTTTATCATATCTTTATCCTATAACAAATCCAATAGCATAATCATTAGCATCACACATCAGTTCAAAAAGTTTTTTCCAATCTGGTGAAATTATAATTGATGCAATGATTAATTTTTCTTTTAATAACTCAAAAGCTTTTAGGCATTCTTCCTCAAAATTGAAAATTGTATCTTTCTCCAGTAAATGGCATAAAGGCTTAGCAATTTTTGAAAAGTCTTTAATATATTGCCTGTAGAATCTAGCATGTCCTAAAAAACTCCTAATTTCCCTTACATTCATTGGATAAGGTAAATTAGCGATCACTTGAATATTTGCAGTATCTACTTCCATATCATTTTCTGATATTTGATGTCCTAGTACAATTCCTCCTCCTACCATAAATTGACATTTTTCTTAATTAAGGACTAATTTTTTTTTTCAAAGCGCTTAATAACTTTAGATAAATGTTCTAAACATAATTCAAATGAAGTTTTAAACACTACAAAATCATCCATGAATACTTCAATCCCTTTTTCAATTAAATCACAAAAATTTGCCATCATACATCTTTGAAATGTAGCAGTGGCATTACATAAACCAAAGGTCATCCTTCTAAAAGCAAATGTACCATAAGGACTGGTAAAAGTTGTTTTCTCTTTATCCTCAGGAGATATTTATATTTGGTGATAACCAGTATATCCATCCAGAAAACAAAAGTATTTATGCCCAGCTATTTTATCCAGGATTTGATCTAGAAAGGGTAATAGAAAATGATCTTTTAGATTTAATTTTCTATAATCAATGCATATTCGCCACCCTGTAACTTGTCTAGTAGGTATTAACTTATTATGTTCATTCACAGTTACAGTTACTCCTCCTTTCTTAGGATCACACTGAATTCTAGGAGGGCTGAGATTGAGCACATTGAATGGGTAGAAATTTCGGATCAAAGCAAGGATGAACTTCTCGGTTTAGGTTTTTTGGTCACTAAGCTGGCCGGCCAGGCTAGGGAAGGTGGTTAATAAAGTCAGGGAAGGCCATATAAGTTATAATGGTGATTAGTGTGGAGGTTTGATGGTGATGGCATGAGACAAAGAGCTTAAAAAAATTAGGGAGGAAGGTTCCATGATTTGTGGAACCTTAGTATATGGCTAACGATTTGGTTCTTTGGTGATTTTATTAGCATCTTAGGAGGCTAAGGAATGAAAAAGATGATTAGACTTAGTTAAATTAAAATGTTTAAATTAATTTAGAGCTTAGGATTTAAATTAGGGTTTGGGCTAAAAATTGAACTTGGGCTTGATTTAAAATTTTATTGAAGAGTCAAATTGTTCTAAAGGATATCATGAAGAATTTAAAAAGTGAGCTTGGGGGAACTGAATTGAGTGAAGGCTTATTTAATGGAATTTTGTCTTAGGGTCAACTTTGGGGCATTTGATTTAAGCTTGGATTTAGGCTAGGTTTGAGTTTGGGTCTAGACTAATTTGGGGTTCAAATTTGACTAGGAAGTGTTATGAAGAGATTAGGATTCAAAATTGAGGGAATTGGGTTGGTTATGGGTTTTAATTTTATGAAATTTTGGGGTATGGTCAAATTGGTGATTTTGACTTAAAATTGAAATTAGGTTTGGAGGTTGGTTCAATTGGCTCCAAATTGTTGTAAATTTGGTTTGGGTAAGTTAATCTACAAATTTGGTTTGAAATTTAGTGAAATTGAAATGAATTTGGTGGAAATTGGAATTGATTTGTACAATTTAACAAGGGCTAAAATTGGGATTTTGGTCAAATTTGGAAAATTTTGGGTAATTGGGCAATGTGGGGAAGTTTCAAATGATCTTTGGGATGAAATTGGGTGGAATTAGGGCTTTTGCAATTTTTTGGGTATGATGGGTGTTTTGTAAATTTGAAAAAGTTGGAAGGTATTTTTGCTGTTTTCAAGAAGATGGGGTACTTTGGTCATTTTAATTAACTTCAAGTAGTTTAATGTGACTTTTTAAGAGAATTTGAGGATTTGGGCCAATTTTAGAAATTTAGGGTTCTAGGGTCATTTTGGTAATTTTGGAGAAGTTTGTGGCTAGAAGGCCGAAATTGGTTGGATATGCCAATCATGATGATTACTTTATTTGAGCCATGAAACCAAAAGAAAGCCCATTTTAGATCCTCCATGTTTTGGTACTAGCTACCCTAGCCAAAGAGCTAAGAGCTTGTAGCCAAAGGGAAATAGGTTCAATAGGTGTAATTTTGGGGCTTTAGGACAAACTGAGAATTGTGATGTCCTTGGCACTAATCCTCATAGTGGCTAAATCTTGATGGTCAACATTGTTCTTGCCAACGACTCCATCAAGCCAAAGAATAAACATAACATAAGACTTGAGAAAGGTAGAGAACACTTAAGAGTCAATTAAAATGACAAGTAAATAATTCTTCATGTCTTAATCAAGTATACTAGGTGTAGAAAAAAAGTAACAAAACAAGTTAAAAAAAAAACAAAATGTTGTATTTTATTCATATAAGTTTTTAGTTAAAGTTCTTTCTAAACAAAGCTTTCTCTATACAATGATTCAGTTACATATGAATGAAAAATCCTATTAAAGTGTATTACTATTTGAGTCAAGCATTTACGATCCCTTGTGTACCACATTGTTGACTAAAACTCTTCTATGTGACTTAAATGTTGAAGAAGCAACAAAATAGTTTATTAACTCACTGATGTCAGAGTATTAGGGTTGATCACCTTGGTATAAGTTTCTAGATGTAAAACCTGAGCTACAAAAAACTTTTTTGAGATTCTTCATCATGGACACTTTTTTTATCAATTCTCTATTCTCCTCATGAATGACATATACCCACTCAGACATGAATTTCAGCTCCACCTCAGCCTCCTTTAGCTGAACCTTTGCTAAGGTCGCTTGATCCAATGCTGCTCCCACTAGTGCCTTGAATTCTTTCACTTTCACCACAAAATTCAAGGCTCTATCTCTCACTTTAAGATAAATAGAAAACTTGTGATGTGTGGTTGTGGGTCCAAGCATCTGATATCACTCGACTATGTCGCATAAGTCTCTCAGCCAAAGGTTATTCAAAAACTTCTGTAAACTCTCCATCCAAAGTACGTTGGCGATGGTCTAGGTGTACTAATTAGTTCCCACAGCTTGCAGAACCAGTCCCTTAGCACATTTATTAGGGTGAAACTTGAGTCTGGGCTAAGGAAGACCTACAACTGCTCATCCTTTAGTGGGCTCCAATAGCCTTTGCCTCTCTTCTATTTCTTCTTTTGTGTTAAGGGAGGGACAATTCAAAATCCTCAGCAGAGCCTTGCCCTTCCTCCAATGTTATTCTCCTTAAAAAATGGACAGTTTGCACTCTGAAGTAGACTAACTAAAACTTCTCTTCTTTAACAATGATTTTCTCCATGCTTTCCAATTCTGCCCGTTCCACTAGTGTAACTAGAGATCAAGGAGAAATCTGGTAGACACTCCATCTAACAGAAAGAGGATTGAATCACGATAAAGATGATGTGGGATCTCCCTATATCAACAGTTGCTTTGATGACCCCTCAACATCTGATCTAATGTTTTTTAGTCTCCTTCTCTTGGTGGTGATCCATAGATGTCCCAAGCTTCATAACAACAATTTTCATTCATTCAAGATTATTTTTCTGATAAAAATGTTTTAAATGAAAAATATAATTTTAGAAGTATAGTAAATTAGTGCCAAACGTTAGCTGGACAATTCAAATTCCTCAGCCAGAGCCTTGCCCTTCCTCCAATGTTATTCTTCTTCAAAAATGGTTTGTCCACACTTTAGAGCGAACTCTAATTCAACCTTCTCTTCTCTAACTAGGCTTTCCTCCATGCTTTTCACTTCTTCTCATAGTGTAACTAGAGATTAAAGAGAAATATGGTAGACACCCTTTCTAACAGAAAGAGGATTGAAGCACTGTAAATATGATGAGGGATCTCCTTAGATCAATGGTTGCTCTGATGACCCTTCAACATCTGATCTAATTATGTTGGGTGTCTCCTTCTCTTGGTGGTGATCCATTGAAGTCCAAAGCTTCATTAACAACAATTTTCATTCATCAAATATTATTTTCTCTATAATAATGTTTTAAATGAAAAATATCATTTTAGAAGTAGAGTAAATTAGTTCCAAACCTAGGACATTTCAGACCACCTAGTCATCCTCTTCCTTTCTATCACTAGAAATTGTACCTTTCCTTTTTTCAGGCTCTTTCCATGCAAACTACACAACATTTTTAAATTTCCTTTTTTCTTCCACTTCATCAGAAGCAACCTAAAGCTCAAAGGTCATAACTCCAAGCACGTGGCGTCAGCATCCAGTTAACTATCATAGGGTCATTATACATGATGGTTGATAGGTGTTTGCTAATGACACACAATGCATGTCCCTAGTCTCATCCATTCTTTTTTTGGTATATTTCTTTAGTTGGTCATGTGGCAATACCCTAGTCTTTGGAGAAACACCGAAGGAATAGGACTATTAAATCCTAAATTTTCTTTCTCTAAATCTATTAGATAGAACTTTATGCTCAATCATAAAATGACATGACCCTTGGGCTCCACTATTAAAAAAGAACATATAAGGGAATAGCTCGTGGGATAATGGAATTTCCATCCACAACAAGTAGATAATGATGGTCATCAATGTCACAATTGATTTTGGCTTTACTTCTGTGAGGATGACTTCATAAAGATTGAGAATTGATCAAATCTTTTCATAGAATGACAGTCAAAACTCCTTCCATAACTAATCCTTATGCACTATGAAATCATTGCAAAAGTGATCAATCACCCTCACCTTGAGCTACACCACCTCGAGCATGATGCACAAGTATCTTGTAGAAGCTCCGAATCTTGCAACATAAGAGAAAACCTTTCGTTCGTTAACATTGAACCAAATAATTATGGAGAATAATTAGAAGTCATGGGAAACACTCTACAAAATTGACCAAAAAGTGATAAGAAATGAATGAATGGTTGGAAAAGGGAAATCTGAAAAGCTCAAACTCCATACCATAAGGAATTCAAAATACCTAAAATATGTACCACGATCTCCAATAACTCAAATCAAATCAATAAAGAATTTAAAAAAAGAAAAAAAGTAATATGAATTGAAAAAATCACAAAATTAAAATTTTTTTAAAATAATAAATATTTTACAACTAGGTTTTCAATCGCCTTGGGCCTTACATGACCCTGACTCAATAGACTCTGGTACATTGCTCGCCAACAAAATTTAGAATGAACCAGTCTCATGGACCTCTGCTAGCCCTATCTAAAGAGTCACCACCTTCATTTTGAGAATCGTCATGTTTGCTTGCAAGACCAGCAGTCCTTCCTTCACGTCAATTATGGAAACCTCCCTCTGCAGATATGCCACCAAGGTGAAAAACTCTCTATCTTTTATCCATCAAGAAAGCCAACCACACCAGTGATCCTCATCGATAGTCAGTCTCCCATTCAATGTACTTAGAGACAGATAGATGGCTCGGTGAACGTCCATCATGAGCCAAAGATGAAGATCCCTCAGCTGTCTCTAGAACTAGAGAATGGCCAACTCCTATGATCAAAGAGTCGATGATTTGCATAGTCTTGTCTATAAGAATAAACAAGTTAAAAATAACATAACCAAATGAGAGAAGACGTTGCTTTCTTTTATTTATAATCCACTTCATTAAATATGAATGGAGGTTCTCTCCAAGAAGTGGATGGATGATACACCTAAAATTTATAGCATTTAAGTACACATTTGTATACCTATTTTTGAGGAAGGTATTTTAAGTACACATTTTAATACCTATTTTTGAGGAAAGTAATTGTGTCAAAACCCCTTCCAGAACTAATCCTTGTACATGATGATACACATTTTTATAACTATTTAAAGGAAGGTATTTGTGTGTTTTTCATTTAGGTGCCACTAAATAGATGAAATATGGCTAATGGAATGAAAAAAGAAAAATTTAGAACAAAAATGAAGAAGGTGCGAAAATCAACTGTGGAACCTAAGTGATCCCGATCCTCTTTATAGATGTAAAATGCGATGTATTTGATTATATACTTAATTTCATTGATAATAATTCCTACTTTGTATCAAAGCATAAACTTGATCCCAAGCAAAATCAAGGTAAATTTTTCACTATGAAGCAGATAAGAATACAGTTATAATATTTAAATATTAGATACTACGCAAGTATACATATCGTTATCAAGTAATATACGACTTTTTGATTAAGCCCCGAATATTGAACCCACAGGGATAACTAACAATATGCAACTTACAAAATAGGAGAAATTAGAATACAAAATTTTACTTAGCAAAGTATTCTTACTTAAACTCTAGATGCTATAATAGGAATGAAAAATTGATTCTTCTTTTGTAATATTTGATAATTGAAAATAAAGTAAGAAGTTGATTAACTTAACTAACTACTTGCAAGATGAAGGCAATAAAAATAAAATATCTTTTTCCTTATCTTGAATTAGTAACAAGTATAAGAATTATATTGTGGAAGTATTCTAATTGTTTTATGTCAAGTAGGAGTAATAATATTCTTTACACTTACTAGAGATGTTATAAAGAACATTGGTTAATCTATAGTTTAAATAGTCTTGAAGATGGGTTAGGTAGGGAAGATACTAGTTCTCACTCTAGTGTTCTCTCTTCTCCCTCTACTGGGGCTAACATCTTGTATCAAAACCTAAAAGTATAAATCAAATTAGGGGCTTTAGCCTATCACTCTACAGTCCTCTAATTCTACACCCTTCAAAATTATTTTCCCTATTTATTTGCACTCAACCCCATGAACTACATTCTCATCCATGAAATCAAATGTGAATCTTACCATTTATTGAGTGAGACAGTACCATCTCGGATCTTGCATGTTCTCGCAATAGGTATTAACATCTTAATTCGCCAAATCAAGAAGTAAATGAAGTGCAATATTTAAAATCATCACAACTTCTTCCAACATTAAAGTCTAATACTTCACACAACTTTCTTGAAATAATAAATCAATTATTATTTAAAAAAAAAATAAATAAAACTACTCAGAATTCATGGATAAAACAGAACCACACCTGAGTTTAATAGTAGAAATCATGCACATAAATAAGAAGTCTGAATTAAAACCAAATGTAGTCACAAACATAAGCACTTATCTCAAATCCTCTCCACAAAATTTCTTGAAGTTCCTATAAATTCTCTTCCTTCACTCACAATACAAACTAAAAATCAAAATAAGATAAAAAAGGAGGTCGACGACTGTGGCGATGGGCAGCGGCATTTACTTTAGATGGATGGATGATGATTGGTTGCCCCCTTCCTTTAATGATCCAAGTCTTCTTTAATAAAAATTCAAGGGGTGCCTTAATGTCTCTTCAAAATGTGTCTCCATTCAATGAATCTTCTAGAAGTTACCTCTTTCTAAATATCAATTGAATGAATTTTTGTATCCATGAACTATTTCCCATATTTTCACCGAGGGTTGCTTCAAAAACCTCTTCAAAAATTCATCCAAATTCAATGAATCATCAAATAACTACTTTTGGGGCTTAGGCACGGGGTGCCTGACACTTAGGTGTGACTCTCTCTGTACAAATGACACATAAGCACCAGTCCTGGGTGCTTAGACGGCTCAATTCATTTAATCTCCTTATTCATTTTTGCTCTAAATTTTAACCTTTCTTCACTCTTTTTAAAATTTCTCATCCATTTAATTATGCCTGAAAGAAAAAAACATAGATATCTTTTATTACAGTGCAATATCTCAAAAATAGGTATAAAAATGTGTACAAAAATTCTATATATTTTAGGTGTATCATACACGGATCTGTCCATTTTTCTTCTTAACTGGTACAATATTGGATAAGCATGTGGGGTATTGCTCTTCTCTTACAAATTTAGCATCTATTAATTTCTTCACCTCGACAATGACTTGTTGCTCTATTTCAAGGTGCATTCTTCTGGGAGCTTGTTTTACTGGGGTCATATCTTTATTCACCCTGAGCTTGTGAACTGCACCTTCTGCTCACAGTCCTGACATTTCATCATAACTCCAAGCAAAGCAATCTTGAAATTACAACAATAACCCCACCAGCTCTATGGATTTTTCCTTGCATAGTAAGGAACTTATAAAGGTTGGTCAGAGCTGCTCCTCAGTCCCGAGGCTGATTTCCTTTAACTCGTTAACTGTTGGCTTATTCTCTACTTTAAATTCTAGTGGAGCATCATCTATTAAATGTTCTTGAGAGTCATCCTCTACGTCAAGGCAGTCCTCTTCTAATTCATTAGTAACAATCATGCAAAATTCTGAATCATCAGGTGGTCCTATGGTACCAAATCCAAGACCCTGTTTTGAATTAGGAGTTCAGCTTTTAATATTCCATAATTTTTCAAAGAGTTGTAGCTTATCTTTTGGCATTTTTTTGGCACATATCCCTGTTGAATTATTTTTTGTACACAAGGACAAAGTAACCAAAAGGTAATTCCATTAATTCATTAGAATCATGATCCAATTTTACATGATTTTTAGAACTAGTAGAAGGAGAAGCACGGTAATACTTGATCGACTTTAAACTATTACTACAAACTTCCTTGACATCTACACTCTCAACCCTTTAAGGATAGATCGGAGTAAGGGTCATGGCATTCACATAGTGGTTGATTTGATCATACATTGATACGTATTCATCTTTTACCACGTCTTCTAAGGAGATCTCGTATTGAGGTTTCTTTTACTTTGTCATCATCATTTCTTTCTCAAAACTTCCTTCATCAAAACTTTCTTCCATGTCGATGTTGATGGTCGGCCTAGTGCATTCAACAATTGAATTGGTTCTTCCCCGTCCACGTCCCTAACCTTGATCTCGGGTATATGGGCTGAAAGAACCTCTATCGCCTCGTTGTGGGGAGACAATAGTAGATTGTTGAAGCAGAGTTGAATGGCCCCTTTTTATGATCCTTCTAAGTCTTGCATTTCATTTGTCACAACTTCACAAGAAAATATTGTTCTTTTTGGAGGTGCATAATAGGCGGCGTCCTTATGAGTGCCTACTTCATGTATTAAGAATGGTTGTAAATCTCCTATAATAGAATGTTCTTATCCTTCTTTGAAATATTTGATGCATTGATGTAAAGATGATGGAACCATATTATGCTCATGAATCCATGGCTATCCAAGAAGAGCATTGAAAGAAGTCTCTGCATCGATGATGTGGAATTTTGTGTTTGTTACTAATTCTCCGACTTTCAATAATAGTGTAATTGATCCAAGAGCTCTTTCTCCCTTTTGATTGAATCCTCTTAACATCATTTTATCAGTTGTAAGTTCTTGAGCCTCGATGTCCAAATTTGGCAATGTCCATAGACTCATTAAGTTTAGTGATGCTCTCAGGTCTATTAAGACTCTGGAGAATACAAATCTACTGATCTTGACGAAGATGTAGAGCGATCAATTATGGTCGGTGGTATCAAGAAACAAGTCTTCATCTGTGAATGTTATTCCAGGTTGTTCTTTTAATTAACAAACTTCATCTGAGGATGTGCTGACATACTGAGTCAAGAAAATCTCTAGGTCGAGCAAGGCTATAAACAGAGATTCTCTCATCTCCTTTAAAAGAATTAGATCGTCATAAATGCTTAGTTTGGTCAGAAACCTCTTAAGATGAGCTAGAACATTATAATCAAATTTTTATAATCCTCCAATTTTCACTTGGTTGTGTGGCTCTTCCACTAGCGGAGGTGGAGGAAGCTCTTTAAGAGTGGCTATTTATTTTCCTTTATCTACTGGAGCTGATCTTGAAGGTAATACTTTCTCGCTCCTTAGATTTACTTCTATAATTTCTTCTTCCTGAGATGTTCTAGGCAACATTTCTGGTATTCCTTCTTCATCAAAGAGATCTACGTTGATAACAAGCGGTACACCGTGACACTCGAGGACTGGCTCTTCACGCCCAGTGCTATCGTAGCCGGTATTTTTGATGTCTTCTTCATTCTCATTAATGATTTTATTGAACTCAAGTATGATTTGAGGATCGGTTTAAGAATTGGGATTAGAGTTAGATAAAAAAAAGTCAGTTACATTATCATTATAAATAACTAAAATGTAGCCAAAATCGTAATCATTTTATTCAAAATACCTCGGGTGAGGCAAAAAGATAATCATACATGGTCAAGGGTTTGAGGATTTTCTTTCCCGAATCTGAGATAACCAATCTAACAGAGGCAGCCCCTATCCTACCCCCCAAGCTATCAATCTTCACGATGTCACTCTTTTCTTTCTCTTCTGGCTGTGGTGACTTCTCTGGCAAAATCTCTAACTTGGGCTAAGCCGGTTGTAGACTCTGAACGGCTGCATGAGCTAAGGCAATCTGAATCTGATCCAGTATCTTCTTGATGACTTGCTCTAAACTATGCTCCATCCATCATTATTTGCATATGGATCTACTGGAATGAATGGCTCGGTAAAAATCATATTCACATAACCTTTTTCAAGCTCTTTTAAATATTCTTTCAAATTTGTTATGTTTTCTTCTTTGTAATTCCTTTCGAGCCAATCTTAAACCCTCTATTGTATGTCCCAACATTCTATGGTAGGGGCAAAAATTGGGATATTCTTTCTTATCAACCTCTTTAGGCTTATTTGGTTCTGACAATCTAAACTCTAGCTTTTTCATTAAATTTTTGAACATCTTTGGCACAACCTCATCTTTGAAAGAATACACTACTTTCCTTCATTCTGAAAGAGTTTGACCCGTTCTACCTTCTACTCAGTACGGTCCTGGTTTGACTATTGGTTGGACTGTCCATATTGTTGTGTTTCTTGTTGAGCAATTTGTAACGATTGCTGGGAACTTTTATGAGAGTTTTCTGTCTGTATCTTTATTGGCTGCTTTCCTTTATCGACAATTGCCACTATCCCAAAACTTTTCTCAAATGCTCCGGTTGTCCTGGATTTCTCTGCTTTCTCTTGAGAATCCATGTGTATAACTTCCCCTTGTAATATGTTGGCTTTGCTTAACAATTTCTTGAAGTGCTTGATGGTGAGTCCCTTGAGCATGAAAGCTACTGACCAATGTATGCTTTTGAGTAAAATCTCAATCGCATGTTGTTCCTGTAGTTGAGTTTCACATTTCATGCTAAGGTTTCTCCACAACGAGATCTCCAATATAAACATGGTTTTGTGCTCCAGCAAATCTCTTTACGAACATCTGTTCTAACTCGGCAAATGTCTTCACTGTTCCATTAGGTAACTTGACATACCAATAAAAAGTAATCCCTTATAAGCTGCTAACAAACTATCGGAAGAGTAAGGCTTCATTACCTCATGTGTTGCCATAACTCGCTCGAAAATGTGCTAGATGTTTCCTTGGATTCCCAATCCCATCGAATATTTTAATTTTTTGTAACATAAAATCCTTAGGGTAGGGCACGACATCAAACTCCTCCGGATAAGGTCAACCCCTTGAAATCAATGCACCACCCATAGATTGGGCTAAAGCCTCTCGAACTTATTGTTTGACTAATTGTTTGATATCCTTTTCAAGCATGGTATTTGGTGAGAAATTCTTATTTTGTTGATCCTCTCTATTAGAGGAAGCAACTTCTCTTCTTTCTTTGGTAATATGGATTATTTCATGCTGGTTAACCCCTGGAGAGGCTACCTGCTGTGACTGAGATTGTCGATTAACCGTAGCCATGGCAGCCAAGGTGGCAACCATCTCGTCTATTCACTTTTCCATTGACTGATCTATTCATCCCTCAAGAGAATTGTCTTGCGCAAATCATCAGTGGCGTTCCCTTTGATGAGAGGTTGGGCATCACGCACTGATGAAGTAGCTCTAGTCTCGATGACATGAATATCCATGAAGTCTTCATATAGATAATCTTTGAAATCAAAATCCTCATCATCATCATTAATGGTTACACCATGTTCTCTAGCTATCTCCGAAATCTCAGTCCTGAACTTTTTGACTTTTTCTTCAATTATAGCCTTTTGAATTGTCTTAAGATCTGGAGGATTTTCTTGAACATCCTTCACTTATTTATCAAATTTTGTAGCAGTTGTTTCGGACTTTTGCTTCATTCCACTATTCTGCCCTACGGGCTCACTAGACCGTATTAGTATGGCAACTTTGGGTACCCACACTTTCTTTCTTGATGATGATGTCTTGAGATGCGGTATCTCAATAGAGGCATCGACATGTCAGAGAGAAGTATGCCCCCGTGGTGTGCACCAAACACAATATCGGGTAATTTCTTCATCTTTTCCCTCTTTAAGGTATTCTTATGGGTAACAATTGGTTGAATTTTTGGACCCATATGTGACTTGACCGATCGACATCTTGCAGACCTTAGAGCGCCAGAGGTAAAAAAATCTGTAGTAGTAACGGTAGTATCAACTCGACTTCCTAGACGAAATCTGATGGGAATACGTATTGGTATAGCTTCTGCTGACTTATGGGACCGTCGGGCAGCATTGGCATCTTTCAAAATTTCTTTCTTTATTTGGGAGGATAATCATACATGGTCAAGGGTTTGAGGATTTTCTTCCCCGAATCCGAGACAACCAATCTAACAGAGGCAGCCCCTATCCTACCCCACGCGCTATAAATCTTCACGATGTCGCTCTTTTTTTTCTCTCATGGTTGTGTTGACTTCTCTGGTGAAATCTCCAACTTGGGCTGAGCATGTTGTAGACTTTGAACAACTACTTGAGCTGAGGCAGTCTGAATCTGATCCAGTACCTTCTTGGATGACTTGCTCCAAACTGTGCTCCATCCATCTTTATTTGCATATGGATCTATTTGAATGAATGACTCAGTCAAAATCATATTTACATAACCTTTTTCAAGCTCTTTTAAATATTCTTTAGAAATTGTTATGTTTCCTTCTTTTTAATTCCTCTCGAGCCAATACTAAACCCTCTATTGTATGTCCCAACATTCGGTGCTAGGAGTAAAAATTGGGATATTTTTTCTTATCAACCTCTTCAGGCTTATTTGGTTTTGACAATCTGAACTCTAGCTTTTTCATTAAATATTTGAACATCTTCGGCACAACCTCATCTTTGAAAGAATACACTATTTTCCTTCATTATGAAAGAGTTGGATCCTTTCTACCTTCTACTCGGTACGGTCCTCCCTGGTATGAATGTTGGTTGGACTGTCCATATTGTTGTGTTTGTTGTTGAGCATGTTGTAACGATTGCTGGGAACTTAGATGAGAGTGTTTTGTCTGTATCTTTATTGGCTGCTTTCCTTTATCGACACGTGCCACTGTCCCAGAAAGTTTCTCAAATGCTCTGGTGTCCTGGATTTCTCCACTTTCTCTTGAGAATCCATATGTTTAACTTCCAATTTGTAAACTGCTGGCTTTGCTTAACAATTTCTTGAAGGGCTTGATGGTGAGTCCCTTGAGCATGAAAGCTACTGGCCCATGTATGCTTTTGAGTAAAATCTCAATCGCAAGTTGTTCCTATAGTTGAGGTTCACATTTCATGCTAAGGTTTCGCCACTACGAGATCTCCAATAGAAACATGGTGTCATGCTCCAGCAAATCTCTTTATTAACATCTGTTCTAACTCGACGAATGTCTTCATTGATCCATTAGATAACTCGACATACCAATAAAAATTAATCCCTGACAGGCTACTAACAAACTGTCGGAATAGTAAGACTTCATCGAATATTTTAAATTTTGGTTACACAAAATCCTTGGGGTAGGGCACGACATCAAACTCCTCTGGGTAAGGTCAACCAATTGAAATCAATGCACCACCCTTAGATTGGGCTAAGGCCTCCTGAACTTGTTGTTCGACCAATTGTTTGATATCCTTTCCAAGCATGGTATTTGGTGAGAAATCCTTATTTTGTTGATCCTTTCCATTAACGGAAGCAACTTCTCTTCTTTCATCTGTAATATGGATTATTTCAGGCTGGTTAACCCCTGGAGAGGCTACCTGCTGTGACTGGGATTTTCCATTAACTGTAGTGATGGCATCCTTGGTGGCAACCATCTCATCCATTCTCTTTTCCATTTGACTGATTTATTCATCCCTCAAGAGAATTGCCCTGCATAAATCATCAACGGTGCTCCCTTCAATGAGAGGTTGGGCATTGGGCACTGATGAAGCAGCTCTGGTCTTGATGCAATGAATATCCATGAAGTCTTCATCCAGATAATCATTGAAATCAAAATCCTCATCATCATCATTAATGGTTTGTTGACCTCACTTTAGGTTGAGGTTTAGTTTTTCCTCTTTAGTAGCCTAAGGTCTAGCCATAGGACTTTAATATTGACTATTCTTAGAAAACTAGAAAAGACATCCTCACTACTAGAAATTACAAACTCTTCTCTACTCAACTTGAAGTTCCACATGTTGGTCTCAACCTCTAAATACTTAGTAGGTGGGGTCACTATAGAGGAAACTCAAGATGAGTCACCCTTAGGACTGCTGGACCTTAGGGTTAACCTTGGGTGTTTGTCTGGAGCTAAGGTACTCACTACTTTAATCTACACTCACATTCACTCACAACCCTAAACTCAAATTTCTAGCCTAGATCCCTTGATCTTTTTGGGACACTCAAGTAGATGGTCTCCTAAGCCTACCAGCCCCAGGGCTATGGTTTGGCTAAGACCACTATGTAGAGGACCTAAAATGGGGTTTCCATTGGTCCATGGCTTGTTGATGATGGTTGGTACCTCAACTCTGCCAAAATACCCCTCTTGGTCTTTTACCCCTAAAACACCCCAAATTACCAAAATACCCCTCTTCGGCCCAAAATCCCAAAAATTCCCAAAAAATTATTATAAATCCCACATATTTCAAATTTCATTTCTCTCAACTACCACATGAGCCAATTTGGCCAATTTGACCACCTTTAACAAAAATCCCCAAATTTACCTTTAAAGACCCAAATTTCCCCAAATTCAACTCAAATGTTCATCAAATTAATCTCAATTGACCCCAATTACAATCCTAAAATCAAATTCACTTTTTATATGACCAAACTAAACCAAATATAGGCTCAACTGGTCCATGATTTGAGCCCAATTTTGATTTGGGTCAAAACCCCAATTTTGACCATATGACCTCGTCCATGATTTGAACCCAATTTTGATTTGAGTCAAACCCAATTTTCACCATATGACCTAATCTCACCAAATTGAACCCATAGCCTAGTCAATTGGCCTCAATTAATGTTCAAGAATCCATAACATTCCTATACATCAAAATCAACCATCCATTGACCTTGGTGAAGTCTCAAATCCATTTTCTCACCCAATTGAGCCCATAGCCTAGTCAATTGGCCTCAATTAATGTTGCAAAATCTTTATGGACCTAATCTCACCAAATTAAACCCATAGCCTAGTCAATTGGCCTCAATTAATGTTGAAAAATCTTTATGAAAAATTGAATCCATAGCCTAGTCAATTGGCCTCAATTAATGTTGAAAAATCTTTATGACATTCCTAATACATCAAAATCAACCATCAATTGGCCTTGGTGAAGTCTCAAATCCATTTGATTTTGGCATGAATACAAAATTCCCAAATTTAGCACCAAATTGGCTAAGTCCCCCAAATTTCACTCAATTGATTGCCTTAGCCCCCAAATTGGCATCTAATTCATGTTGAAAACTCTTCATGAGTTCCCTATTGACCATTCAAAATAATCAATGTGGATTTAACCCAAGGTAAACCCAAGCTAGAGCCAAGCCTAGCCCAACATGACCAAATTGACTAGAAATCAAAATTCCCTCAAATTGACCCTTCAATTGAACTAAAAAACATTTCCATTCTTCACCAAAGTTGTTCCTTAGGATCATCTACACCAAATTCAACATTAATTTGGGCCAATTGACATGGCTAACCTAGCTCAAACCCAAGTTTTGGTCATTCATTTGGACCCATGCACTAAATGTGACCTAACCACCCTAAAGTCACCAAATTAACTCCATCACTGCCATTAGTTGGACTTAGTGACCAGTCCAAACCCCATGAAACCACCTAAATCAAGCCGTGGACCAAAGGTCCTCCAAATCAAGGGATATTATTTCCAAAAATGCATGTTCTTAAGATATCCTTACCAAAATTAGGTATTATTGCACTAAATTGCTGTGACATATTCCCCTGGGTTCCCTGGGCTCCTAGCCACCTCCCCCTGGCCGGCCGGCCACCCTAGTGGCCGGAAAAGCTAAGAAATGAGAGCCACCCCCATGGAGCTTCACCCAAATCAAACCTAGAGGCCAGTTCATCCAAATCAAACTATGGAGCTCCTCTGCTCTCCACCTAAGCACCGCATTACACCTTCTAATTGGCCATGACAGCCAACATAACCCCATTTTTATAAAAGGCCACCTCCATGACCGTTAAACTAAGAGCTAAAATTTCCTTAGTGAGACCTCTCCAAGCTTCATAAAGAGCTTCCCTAAGATCTCTTCAGTGCATTCCAACCATTTTCCCTCACTAATTCCCATTATCTGAGCTCAATTTTGAGTTTGGAACCTTGCTGAAAATAAGGACAGAACCCCATACACCTCCACAGTCCACCCAAACTCAAATTAACTCTACCCACACCTTTACAATAGTGAAAGAAGTCAAAGCCCCATAAAATTACCCTTCTACAGAGCGTCTACCATAGCTCTAGACCAACTCCTAAATCCGGCCGTGACCAAATTCATATCTAGGCCTTACACCAAGACCAAGGACTCAATCCTTAGCCGCTTTGGATCATAAAAACATGCCAAGACCCTCTGTTCTAAGCTTCACTTCTCAAATAAAAGGTATAAAACCTCACCTCATCCCGAGCATATTTCGATTCTCCGTTTAATTAGACTTAATTTAATTGCATTATTAAAACTCCTCCTCCTCCCGAGCTTCTTTTGATTCTCCATTTACTTAAGCTTGATTTCATGGTACATTAATTCCTCCTCCCGAGCTTATTTTGATTCTCCATTTACTTAGGCTTGATTTCATGGTATATTAATTTCCTCCTCCCGAGCTTATTTTGATTCTCCATTTACTTAAGCTTGATTTCATGTCATCTTAACCGCTCCCTTCTCAGAGCAAAGGTATAAAACTCCTCCTCCTGAGCTTATTTTGATTCTTCATTTACTTAAGCTTGATTTCATGGTACCTTAGCAGTATAGATTATGTTCGTCTCGCTTAGACGAGTCCATAGGATCAAACCCGAAGTGATTTGGTTGAGTCTAGGCCATTAGACGAGTCCATAGGATCAAACCCAAAGTGATTTGGTTGAGTCTAGGCTGAGATCTTAGGGATTTAGTGTGGACGATCATGGGATCATTCTATTGGGGACGATGATGAGCAGCTGTTTGATCAAGCGTGTATCCAATGGATGGAGGAGATCGAGCTGGACGACGCTTCGGGACATAAACAGCGGGCCGAGTCAGCAGCTACGTGGACGGCGGCGTCCAACCAGAGCGCGCCACGCATGCCTCCGGAGCCGTCATAGGTTGAGGTGACACACGTGGTTTAAATAGAAAAATAGTGCTTTTTCTATTTATTTAAATACCCCTAACTTAGAAATTTCACAAAAATAAAATAAAAATACCCTCTTGCTTAGTGAACAGAGGAGAATAATGTGGAATAAACTTCAAGTCCATTTGATCCATAAAATATTTTTAATTAACTAAACACTGTTTGGGATCATTTAATTCTGGATTCATATTGATACATCTCCTTGGCTTGAAATTTTGGCATGTTCTAGCCTCTGTCTAGGGAAACATTCTCTGATTTTTCCAAAGTCAGAGGAGGTTCCTATACAGAGATCCATATTTTTAAGATCTTGCACATTATTTCCTTAAAATAATCATGGGAATTAGCATATTGATTAGAAAATTCTAAGAAAATTTTGGAAGGTCCACTATGACTAGAGGATCTTTTGGAAACAATTTCATGGGTCAAGTCATTTAAAATGCACTTAACTCTTACAAACACTAAATCACAAAAATAATTAATTTTAGAAAATATAAAAATTTAAATGACTTGATTTTTTATCTCCACTGTGGTTTATGATCCAGAGAACTCATTATAAAAAGTTCAAAATATTTTGAGTTCATTTGACAACTTAAGTTGATTTTTAAAGATAAATATCACTTTTGACACTTAAATGATTTTTAAAAATCAAAATATAACTCAAAAAATTATGAAACTTAGTGTCTTGAGTTCTCTGTGATCAGGGATATTTTATAAAAATAAAATAATATTTAGAATAAAAACTTGATTTTTAACTTATTTTAAATATTTAAAATAATTAAAAATTCATAAAAAACACAAAAATAATAAAATTCATGAAAATCTACTAAATTATTTTCTAATCACTTAGACAATTAGAATATTTTTCCTGGTTTTCTAAATAAAGATATTGAATTTCAAAGCTTAAAAATAACTTTTAAAGACAATTAGAATATTTTTCCTGATTTTCTAAATAAAGATATTGAATTTCAAAGCTTAAAAATAAATCTTTTTTAGAAAATTAGAATATTTTTCTTGATTTTCTAAATAAAGATATTGAATTTCAAAGCTTAAAAATAATATTTAAAGGCTAAGAATTAGTTTTTCACTAAAATAATTCTAATAAATCAAAGAAAAATTAGAAAAATATGAAATTTGCTCCTCTAGGTTCTCAAACCTCATAGTAATTTTTCAAAAATACAATACTTAATTTTCATCTTTTAAATTATTTTATTTTTATTAAATAACCCATAAATTAAAATAATTCTGATAAATGACAGAGAATTCTAAAAATCATGAAATTTGGTCCACAAGCTTCTTTTGTCTAAAGTTACCTTCAGTAGAAATTTCAATGGAATAAGACTTACCTTGGCCAAGTTAGGAATTTTCTTTGAAAAATCCTATTTTTGCATGAAAATAATTATATAAATTAAGTTAAAATTTTAAAAATAACAATTTCTCCTCTGATGTCTTAGTTGATCCATGAATAAGGTAGGAAAAAATTTTTAAAGTCATTTGAATTGAATTTAACAAATTATGAGGTATTAGAGCCTTAGGGGAATATGTGCAATTTTGGAAATCTTGCCTTAATTAACATTTAGGCTTAAGTCAAGGAGGGGAATGGGTAACCTCTGATCTTAAATAATTTATTTGATGCTTAGCCTTAATTTTAACATTTAGGCTTAAGTCAAGAAGAGAAATGGGTAACCTCTGATCTTAATCAATTTATTTGATGTTTGAAATACAAGGGGTTAATTGTTAGAAACCAATCTCACTTTCCTCATTAAAAAGATTAGTTAATAAATTTCCAAATCATTAAAAATTTGGAAGTTTATTATAATAAAGTGAATCTAGGACTTAGGGGTGTGACTTTTGAAGTCAATAGTTAATCAATTTAACACCCCTATCTTGATTTTCAAATAAAATTCAAATCATGAATCATGTCCACTTAAAGCTTAACCTTTTCAAAACTAATTAGACGCTCACCTAGGTCTTAAGGGCTTAGTGGTGACTTAGGCCAAATCAAAATTGACTAAATCAGGATTAGAGAAATAAACATAACATAATATAACATCCTTGAAACACCACTAAGCCTAGTTAGGGTTAAGATTTGGCTAAGTGTTCCAACAACGCTAACTTACCTCTTTAAGGGTCTTCACCCACATAATTCTTCAATTGAATCACAAGTGATAATTACTCTATTCTTAGGGATAATTGAGACATCAATATTCACTGAGTAATAAGGGTATTGACAGGATGACTTATTAAGCAGCATAATAAGTTTAAAAGAACTCGGGACTTTCTACCAGGCAGCGAGAGAGTAGCACAGAGATATTTCTTTCTCTAGATCTGTTGGATGTCTTGAAGATCTACTAAACATAATATGTTTTTCTTGACAAAATCATCTTTAATTAAAAAAACCCACCAAAATATGACATAAGGTTAGGAAAACCACCAGAACTTTACTTTCCTGCTCTCCATAAACTCCCTTAACATTCATTTTTAAGTTTCAGGTGGTGGAACGAGAAGACTCACCTGGTACATTTTTACAGTTTGCAGCGTTGTCTTTCTTATACTTTTATGTTATACTTTTATGCTTATACAAATTTGCATGGAAAACTAAAACTTTCAGGATAGCCACAAAACCAAAACCAAAACCAAAACTAAAATCAACCAAGACAAAATTCACCCCTACAACATTCAAAATATAAAACAACACAAAATTTAATCACAAAGAGCACACAAAACTACAACTTCAACTAAATTAAGACGTCTCTATCGGATGATCGGGATATCCTCAGATGAGGTAACCTACGTTGCTAACGAGGCCTCTATTGGAAGATCGGGAACCCTCGGAGGAGGTAACCTACGGTTGCTAACGAGGTTTTCCGCTAAATTAAAATGTCCTTATTGGAAGATCGGGAACCCCTCGGAGGAGGTAACCTACGGTTGCTAACGAGGCTTCCCAAGGCTAAATGAAATGGGAATTCATTAAGTTGAGTTTAGTAAGTTCATTTGGACTAAGTGAATCCAATAGAAAATAGTGGTGTCGGAATGAGTGAACCGTAGGATCCTAACCGGTGTCGCTCTAATAAACTTTAATATGCCCCCTATAAAATTTGAAGAACTTCAGCCATAGGGCCAACTGATTTGACATTATAACTTGACACACTAGAAAACTTAAACTAGTAGCGGCATGGGCTTGGAGCTAGCATGGTGGGCAGTACGGCGATCTTCAACAGCAAAACCAGTCTTCCTCAGCTAAACCAATCTTCCTTCCTTAGACATAAACAACAAAGCCACAGGACTTCGAGGTTGCTTGCTTATGCAACGTAAACCTTCACCTTATCTTTAGGCCTTTGTATAACCCTGTTATACAATATAAGCCCTAACTCGTTTTAGGATTCTGAGGTTGTCGTTTGTCATGACCTAAATCCTCACATCTTCCAGGATATTTGTGTGATGATTTCACACGAATGTAAGCCCTAACTAATAAAATTGGCAGGATGAAACACCTAAATATTTCTCCTCGAAACTGAAGCCAAACATTAGGATAGCATGGGAAGTCACCGAGGTTCGCCTCTAGATCCCTGACATCCCCTAGTTCTTTTCCTTTGGATTCTACAATAAAATGTTCCAAATTTGAACCAATCCCCTTGCACACCTCCATGTCCGATTTCTTTGGATTCTACAACGTAATGTTCCAAATTTGAACCAATCACCTTTCACACCTCTATGTCTGATTTCGTTTTGGATTCTACAATAAAATGTTCCAAATTTGAACCAATCCCCTTTCACACCTCTACGTCCAGTTTTATTGAAAAGTCCTACCCTTTAAAACTCCTTAAAGATAATATTTCTTGATTTTTATCGAGAGTCTTCTTAAATGACTTTGGTCATTTAAGATGTAATTAATTATCAGGGCTTGCCCTTATAGGAAGCATGTAAGAACCCAGCTTAATATAAACCCTATTTAATCCCTTATATTAAATAGGGGAAATTTGTCGGCAAATACAAAGGTTTCGCAGACCAGACAGACGTCATACTTTCTTTAGTTTATTTGATCGAGCCTCATGCTCAAGTCTTGTGTTTATCCTTCGGGCTAGATACAAGATTTGAGGTACAGTGCTCTTTCATTTTAAACTATGAAAAATATGGGGTCAGTTTGATTTCATACTTCAATGTCCTTCCGAAGCGGGCAACAGGATTTCAATTCCGGCGGCCAACAGCTTCTTACGGGCAACTCCCCTCCAACTAAAAATAGCGCCGACAGCTTTTGGAGACTCCATTGGGGACAAGCTTTTCTATCCATTTAAATCAAGAAATATTATTTTCACACATCGGTAATGTGTCCATGCCCCTCTTGGAAAAAATTACTCTTCCTCCGTTGACATACTTAACCCATTTCTGTCTTGGGAAGGTATGGTCAACTCCTTGGACATCAGGACTAGCTGTTCAACCATCTTTGAAAAGAGGAGTTTAGAAGGCCATTAAGGACTCTTTAAATTTTTTTAATAAGGGGTCGGATCCCCAATAGGTGTGTCGGTGGACTAATTCCACCTGGGCATTTTCTGCCACTAATTGGGTTCTGCACTGGGTACTAAATTTTTTTACATCTCCCTTGCAAATTTGATTTGCTATTTCTCAAATTAACCCAAATCGTATTGTGTTGTGCGCACTTTGAAATTCTCCTATATTAATTAAATTTAACACCTTTTTAAACAAAGATGTTAAAAATACCCATAAATTAAGACCTGCCCGGTCTACAGATCAACCTTTATTTTCAGTGCTTGCACTAAAGATTACGAGGTTTTTAGTCATATAGCTAACCCTAAAACTTTCTATTTTGAAGCCCGCTGCAATGGCCTACCCAACGCTGACCTTTTCCTGCAACCTGCTAACGGACCGCAGCGCCCGTAACATCGCTCCCACCTTCAAGTTTGGAGGTGGATTTGAAGATCTCGAGGTCATCCTCAGGAAAACCCCATTCGTGGTAATGAAGATCGCTGCTCCAGAAATGCAGAAGCCGTCTGCAGAATTCAACCTGAATTGCCTTCAAGACTTCCCTGCCTGCAAAAAGGCTAAAGCTACTGCTGTCGCGGCACTCGTCAAACCTAATAGCCCCGCTGCTACTAAGGGGAAAGAAGTGATGATCGTTGAAGATCCAATTGAAGGATTAACTGTCCCGCAACTCGTATTTGAAATCGGGTGAGTTTGACTGTACCATCGACCCAAACTCAAAGGAGGAATCGCAATAGAAAAGTTTGGAGGGCTATCAAAGCCCAAGCTCCTGAAAAGACACCCGTTGAGGAGGAGCCTCATCAAGTTGAAGAAGTGTTGCTGGAAATTTATCCACTCCTACAAGGGAGTAGATTCCATCCTCTGACAGATACTGATGGATATGAGAGTATCCAGAGGATCGCTGCCGCATTACCATCACTTCATGGACATGATGAGGAGGAAAAGAAGTTCACTCCTATCACTCGAGTTAGCTCAGTTTTCAAAAGGCTTGCTACCAAAGAAGGATGTTCGGTTAGCAAGTTACTTAAACGAGTGGGAGATGCAATTTCTCCTCCCATGAAGAGGGAAATTTTGAAAGGCGTCAAATCCGCCAGATAATCCAGTAAGATAACTGGAGCACCTCCTACTCGCATTCCCATTTGGCTCTGCTTAGGGAATAGAGTTGATACCACAGTAGTTACTACTAATCATACTGCCACCAGGACCGCATTCGTCGACCGGTTAAGTCGAGACTGGGTCCGAAGATCATAGCCATTACCCATCATGAAAATACTCCTACAATATCAAAGGCAAAGACAAGACGATTACCTGGCACTGTAACCGGTCTACACCACGGGGAGAATACCTACCCTCGACATACTGATGTTTCTACTAAAATGCCCCATCCTAAGACATCAACATCAAAAAAGAAGAGGGTATGGGTACCCAAGGTCGCTGCACCGATACAGTTCAGTGAGCTTGCAAGATAAGAAGTAAAATCAGTGCCTGAAATATCTGACATCGTCACGATAATAGCTAGCAAGATGAAGGAACAAGTAAAAGATATCCACCAAGGTCCTCCAGGTCTTAAAGCAATCAAGGAATCAATAATTGAGGAGAAAGTTGACAAACTCAGGATTGAGATTTCTGAGTTAACTCGAGAGCACAGAGTTTCCTTCAATAGTGACAATATAGATTTTGATTACAATGATTACCTTGAGGAGGATTTCATGGATGTCCATGTGATCAAAACCAGAGCTACCACATTAGTGCGTGAGGCTCAACCTTACACCAAAGAGAACACCGTAAATGAGCTGCGTAGAGTTATCCTCCTAAGGGATGAGCAAATCAGTCTAATGAAGAAAAGAATAGAAGAGATGACTGCGGCTATGACCTCCATGGCCACCATTCAGGGGCAATCACAAGCACCAAGATTGGCTTCTCCATAGATTAATAGCTAGAAATCATACACATCATAGATGAAAGAAGAGAGGCTATTTCAGTAGACAAAGATGAACAACCAAAGAAAGATTCTCCGTCAGGTGTCAAGTCAGAAAAGGAATTCAAGCAAATGGTTGAACAAGTGTGGGATGCCTTAGCCCAGTCCAAGGGCGGTGCATCAATTTTGAAGGGTAGACCTTACCCAAAGGAGTTTGATGTCGTGCCTTTCCCCAAGGGTTTTATGACCCCAAACTTTAAGATATTTGATGGGACTAGAAATTCCAGACAGCATATAGCACATTTCCGATCCAGTTGTGGCAACACAAGGAATAATGAGGCTCTACTCTGCCAGCAGTTCGTCAGCAGCTTGTCAGGGATTGCTTTTGACTGGTACACTGACTTGCCCAACGGTTCAGTCAAAACATTTTCTGAATTGGAACAATTGTTTGTGAAAAGATTTGTTGGGGTGTAGCATCATGTGTATATTGGAGAGCTCATGATGGAGAAGCAAAAGCCCAGCAAAACTTTGGCAGACTATATTTTGAGGTGGAGAAACCTTAGCATGAAACATGAACCTCCGCTACAGAAACATCAAAGATATATTTGGAGGTGGAGAAACCATAGCATGAAATGTGAACCTCAGCTACAGGAACATCAAGCGGTTGAAATTCTCCTGAAAGCATACATGGGCCTACTCAAAAGCATTCATGGGTTAGTAGCTTTCATGCTTAAGGGACTCACCATCAAATCCTTCGAGAAGCTACTCAGTAAAGCCAACAGTCTTCAAGAAGAAATGAAGCACATGGAGCCACATGAAAAGGCTAAGGTGACCGGAGTGTTTGCAAAGAAATCATGAGTAGTAGCAACTGTTGACAAAGGAAAGTAGTCGATTAAGATATATGTAGAAGAACATCGACAGTCTTCGTCGCAGTACTCTCAGAAATAGAGCTGTCAATCCAACCAACGACCGCCTCAAGAGGGATCACCTCGAACAATGGGCAAAAGAATATCCCTGTTAGAGCGATAGAAAGTTGTGTATTCCTTCAAGGATGAAGCTGTACCTAAAATATTCAAAAGCCTGATGAAGAAATAAGAATTCAAACTACCTGATCCAAAGAAACCCGAAGAGGTGGATAAGAAGAATGAACCAAATTATAGTCCATACCACCGGTTGCTTAGGCACACTATAGACAAGTGTTTCGTCTTCAAGGACTGGTTAGAAAAGAACCTCAAGGAAGAGAATATAACAATCCCGAAGTTGTATTTGAGAGAACCTGAAAAAGGTTCCATAAACATGATTTCAGCTGAGTCAATCTCCTCAATTGATCCGTATGTTGGTGTAGATGGATGAAGTACAACTTGGGATGAACTCAAGTGGGTCCTTAATCAAATATAGGATTCATCAAAACAAGCTTCTACAAATACCGAAGAAGAATGGAAGGAGGTCTGGAGCAAATCATCCAAGAAAATACTTAACAAGATACAGTTTGCAACAAAACAAGCCTCCATTCAGAGTCCGCAACATACCGAGCCGGAAATGAAGGTTTCACCAGAAGATCCATCATCGTCAAGGATAAAGAACAAGAAAAGGAAAATCGTCATTGCCAAGATTGATAGCACAGGGGGTAGGATAGAGGCTGCCTCTACTAGATTGTTTATCTCGGATTTGGAGAAGAAAATCCTCGCCCTTGACTTTGTATGATTATCTTTTTCTCCCTCCGGGGTCTTATGAATATAATGATTGTGATTTCAGCTATGTTTTGACTGTTTCTGGTGATAAAGTAACTTATTATGATCGATCTAGCTGCGATCTTGATTCCCAAAATGATCCTCAAATCGTACTTGAGTCTGATGAACTCATTGTTAAGGCCAAAGAAGAACTCAAAGATATCGCTTACGACAACACCGATAATGAGGAGCCAACTCTCGAGCGTCATGGTACATAGCTTGACATCAACTTAGATCTTTCTGACGGAGAGGAAAAGACACCAGAAGATTTTACAATGATATCTTAAGAAGAAGAAATCACAGAAGTTAACTTAAGGAGCGGAAAAGTGTTACCACCAAGAACAGCTCCAACAGACAAAAGAAAACAAATAATGACTCAAGAAGAGATACCCCCACCTCTGCCAGTGGAAGAACCACATAATCAATATAAAATTGGAGGATCATGCAAAGTAGACTACAACGTGCTAGCTCATCTTATGAAGTTGCCTGCCCGACTTAGCATCTACGACGCTCTGATTCTATCAAAGGAGATGAGAGAATCTCTGATTACAGCTTTGCTTGATCCAGAAATTTGCTTAGCTCAGTTGGCTAGTACATCCTTAGATGAAGTTTTCTCACTGAGAGAACAGTCAGGGGTAACCTTCACAGATGAAGACTTGCTGCTCGGTACCGCCGACCACAACCGTCCGCTCTACATCTCCGTCAACATTGGCAGATTCGTGTTATCTAGAGTTTTAGTGGATCCTGGAGCATCTCTTAACTTGATGAGCCTACGGACATTGGCCTATTTGGATAGTGAAGCTCAAGAGCTTACAACCGATATAATGATCTTAATAGGATTCAACCAAAAGGGAGAAAGAGCCCTCAGATCAATTACATTACTTATGAAGATTGGAGAACTCGTAACAACTGCTAAATTTCATAGCATCGATGCCGAGACCTCTTTTAACGCTCTATTGGGTCAACAATGGATTCATGAGCACAATATGGTTCCTTCATCTCTACACCAGTGCATTAAATACCACAAAGACGATCAAGAGAATTGCATCAAGGGAGACCTACAACAATTTTCAGTGCATGAAGTTGGTATCCATGAAGATGCTACCTACTACGCGCCTCAAGATAAGACTGTCTTCTCGTGCGAGATTTTGACAAACAAACATGAAAATTTAGAAGAATCAAAAAAAGGAGGCCATACAACTCCGCTTCAACAACCTTCTACCACTCCCTTTCAACGAGTTGGTGGAGGTTCTTCTAGTTCACGCACCCGAGGTAGAGGCCGGGGACGCAAACGAAGAAAGATCAATTTAATTGTTGAACGGACTAGGCTAACCATCAACATTGGTGATGATGACAGTTTTGAAGATGAAATAATGATAACAAAGCAAAAGAAACCTCAGTACAAGAAATCCCTAGAAGATACAGAGAAGAATGAATATGAAACAATGTATGATCGGATAAACCACTATGTAAATCCTATGACCCTTACTCCGATTCTCCCGCAAAAAGATCAAGAGTTTAGAGTTCAAGGAAGTCCGTAGTGTTGGTTTAAAGCCGATCAAATTTTATCGTGCTTCTACCTGTACTGAGCTTGAAAAACATGTAAATTTGGATGTTGATCCTAATGAATTAATGAAATTACCTTTTGGTTACTTCTCGCCTTGTGTTCAAAAGTTAATTCAACAGGGACACTTACCAAAACAAATGCCAAAAGATAAATTTCAACTTTTTGAAAAATTATGGAATGCTAAAAGTCGAACTCCCAATTCAAAAGAAGGTCTTTGATTTGGTGCAGTTTGACCAGTCGATGATTCTGAATTTTGCACGGATGTTACTAATGAGTCAGAAGAGGGTTGCCTCGATGTAGAGGATGACTCTACTGATCAACCAAAAGAAGATGCTCCACCAGAATTTGAGGAGGAAATTAAATCTACTGTCGATGAATTGAAAGAAATTAACCTCGGAGCTGAAGAACGACCCCGATCTACATTTATAAGTTCTCTACTTGATGACAAAGTTTCTGCAGAACTTGTCAAACTATTAATAAAATTCAAAGATTGCTTTGCATTGAGCTATGATGAAATGCCAGGACTGTCAGTAAAAGTTGCAGTCCATAAACTTGGGGTGGACAAGAATATAACCCCTGTAAAACTGGCTCCCAGAAGAATGCTGCTTGAAATAGAACAACAAGTCATCGCCGAAGTGAAAAAGTTGATAGACGCCAAATTTGTTAAAGAAGAGCAATACCCCATGTGGTTAGCCAACATTGTACCTGTTAAGAAGAAAAATGGACAGATCCGCGTCTGTGTCGACTTCAGAGATTTGAACAAGGCATGTCCAAAAGACGAGTTTCCACTACCTATACCAGAGATGATGGTGGATATCTCTTCAACACATGAGATTTTCTTCTTCATGGATGGATCGTCAGGATATAACCAAATCAAGATGGCTCCCAAACATGCAGCACTTACAGCTTTCAGAACACCGATTGGAATTTTCTTCTACACAGTGATGCCGTTCGGCCTAAAGAACGCCTGAGCAACATATCAGCGTGAATGAAAAAGATTTTTTACGACCTCATTCACAATCAAGTAGAATGCTACATGGATGATTTGGTCATCAAAAGTAAATGGAAAATAGACTATTTGTACAATTTAAGGATCGTGTTTGAACGGTTACGATGATATGACCTTAAAATGAATCAATTAAAGTGCGCCTTTGGCGTTACCTCCGAGAAATTTCTAAGATTCGTTGTCCGTCATCGGGGAATCGAGATCGACCCGGATAAGATTAAA
This sequence comes from Phalaenopsis hybrid cultivar, assembly GCA_002079205.1. Lineage (NCBI taxonomy): Eukaryota > Viridiplantae > Streptophyta > Magnoliopsida > Asparagales > Orchidaceae > Phalaenopsis > Phalaenopsis hybrid cultivar. The sequence continues at coordinate 51,742 of JXCR01134062.1, read as the reverse complement.
GCTATCTTGGAAATGCCTCTCCCTAAAACCTTGAAACAGCTACATTCCTTCCAAGGGAAGCTGGCATATCTGAGACGCTTTATTTTAGGTGTCAGCCTTTCTCGGCATTAATTAAAAAGGATGCCAAATTTATTTGGGAAGAAAAATGTCAGGTCAGCCTTTCTCGGCATTAATTAAAAAGGACGCCAAATTTATTTGGGAAGAGAAATGCCAATGGGCCTCTAAGGATGTCAAACAATATTTAATGACACCTCATGTCTTAGCAGCCCCTATCTCAGGGAAACCATTGATACTTTATACCGCGGCCTTAGATGACTCACTTGGAGTCCTCTTAACCTAAGTCAATGAGGAGGGTAAAGAAAATGTGCTCTACTACTTGAGTCTTCGTCTAATACCAACGGAGATAAGGTATGCACCTATTGAGAAGCATTGTTTGGTGTTAATTTTTGCCAATCAAAAGCTTAGACATTACATGCTTGCTCATAAGATTACCCTAATTTCAAAAGTTAATCCATTACAATATCTGATGACTCGACCAACACTCTCTGGACGTTTAGCAAGATGGTCAATGATCTTCTTGCAATTTGATATAACCTTTATTCCCCTTCGTGCTATCAAGGGACAAATACTAGCAGACTTCCTCACTGCACACCCACTGCCAGCTAGGTCCTCTCTCAACGACGAGTTACCAGACGAGCAAATACTACAAATGGAATTTTACAGTGCGCAGTGCTGGGAAATGTACTTCGATGGTGCTTTGTCAGCCAGGAAAGACAAAGGACTACGCACAGTTATACCAGGCAAAGCAAGGTTTGGTTTGATCTTTATTACGCCAGATAAGGGTATGTTGACGTTCTCATACCACCTAACACAGCCGTGCACTAACAATGAAGCATAATATGAAGCTTTAATCATCGGATTGGAATTGGCAATCTCAATGGATATAACAAACATTGCCATTTATGCTGACTCTCAACTTGTCATCCAGCAAGTCGCCAGATAATACAGAATTTTGAAACCAAGATTAGTAGAATACCATCAGTACATGATGAAGCTCCTGGAGTAGATTCCTAAGGTGACATTCTACCGGATTCCTCAGAGAGATAATGCTCATGATGATGCTCTAGCAAAACTTGTTAAGGAAATGACATGTCCACCGGAGGATTCCATTGAAGTCACGGTGTAAGGAAGACGAGTCCTGTCTCAAAACGACTTCAAAACTCTACACAAGCTTGGAAAACAAGAAACAATAAATATAGTTGCAGACATCAATGAAGATTGGCGCAAGCCATTAATAGAATATTTGCATACTGAAAAGCTGTCAGAAGACAAGTCTGAGGCGCACCATATCACAAGAAGGGCCATGTCTTACACCCTGATGGGAAATGTTCTCTACAGAAGATTGTTCGACCAAATGTGGCTATGGTGTTTGAGCAGAGCCGAGGCACAGAATATTATCAAAGAGGTACATGTCGGATTGTGTGGTGCTCACTAGTCAGGGCCAAAAATGAAAAGGAAAATCAAAAGACTCGGGTATTATTGGCTAGCAATGATGCCTGATTGCATGGATACAACAAGAAGATATCAGCAATGTCAAGTGCATGGGATGGTCTTACACCAGCCTACGAATGCGCTACACCTAACTGTTGCCTCGTGGCCATTTGAGTGTTGGGGCACGGACATAATAGGTCCGATAGACCCTCCATCTTCCAAGGGACACATGTTTATACTTGCTGCTACATATTACTTCTCAAAATGGGCAGAGGCATTACCATTACGTTAGGTTATGGCACTGCACGTCCTTCAATTTTTCAAAAGCCAAATCGTCTACCGTTTTGGAGTACCATAAAGAATAATCTCTAACAATGAGAAAGTTTTTAAAAGTACAAAGATGAATAATTTTGTCAGAAGACATGGAATAGATTGGATTTACTCTACAATTTACTATCCAGAGCAAATGCTCTGGCCGAAGCTTTCAACAAGATACTGCTATAGATTTTGAAGAAAGTACTGAATGAAAATAAAAAGGGATTGGTATAACAAACTGCTAGAAACCTTGTGGGCCTACCGGGTGACTTTCAGGACTCCCACTTGGTGTACACCCTATGTGCTCGTGTTTGGGGCCGAGGCCGTACTACCGCTAGAAATCCAGACACCATCTCTCAGAGTTGTCGTTGCCAACCAACTCAGAACAGAAGACAGTGCAATACTCAGACTCAAAGAACTGGAGAGTCTCGAGGAAAAACAACTAGAAGCCCAACAACATTTAGAGCTTTATCAGGCAAAGATGGTACAAGCCCATGCCAAATTGGTCCGCCCAAGGACATTCAAAGTTGGTGACCTCGTACTTGTGCTCAAAAGACTTATTTTTGCACGCCGCAAAATAGGTGGAAAATTCGAGCCAACTTGGGAGGGACCATTTGTCATTGAGAAGGTCTATACAGGAGGAGCCTACCAGTTATTGGACTTCCAGGGCAAAACACCCATGTTACCGATAAATGGACGATACCTGAAAACCTACTACGCAATCTGATGCTGCTCAATGTCGCTTACCTCTACTTTCTCTGAAACTTTGATTATTTTAGAGTTATCTATGTGGCCAAATATTTATGACCAGGTCCAAATTTTGTAATTAACCTCATTATAATGAAAATTTTGAGAAGAAAAATTTTTTTTTGAACTTCACACATTCTCTTTTCTACTTTCAAATTTAAATACCCTACTAAATTAAACGAAACTCACACATAAAATGAATAATCCTCTTTACCAAAATAAACTAAAATTTATTTTAATAAATACTTTATTTTGTTCTTGTTCATGCCAAGCTTTGGCCCACTAACATTTTTTCTTATCGTATGCAAAAAAATGTCAGGACAGAGGCTGATCTTTGCCTTCCAGGATGGCTAGAAGCTCGCACTGAATGAAGAGATGACGCCATAAGGAGGTGTCATAGATTTCAACGTGGATTTTAACCAGGTTGATATGGACTACGAGGGTCCTCTAATGGACATAGTCAGTAGTAAAGAAAAGGAGGGACCGCCTTCACTGTTGAGGGTAACCACTCAAGACAATGTGTCACACAAAGGTAAAAACGTGATAGCGGAACACGATCTGATGGAGGGGCCCAGTCGTCTACCCTCCATGGTAGCTACTTCAGCAAGGGACCTGATAGCCGCCCATAATGAACGATTACCGAATACTCCACTCTGCAGGACGCAGCGCAGAAATGCCAGTTGAAAGAAACAGAGAGCCTTTCTGCGACAGGAATGCAAACGCTAGAGAGACGTGAGCAGTTTTCTTACCCCCATTCCTGAGGGACATATTTACGATCGAGAAACTTCTACCAGCCTGCCCACTACAGATGAAGAGTCAGGATTTATGACAGAATCAGATGTGCTCCCAGTTCCAGATATCTTATGCAGTGGTTGCCCAACATGCAACGTTGAGGTACCAGTCAGCACATCAGTCCCGGGGCCATTTGTAGAATGCCCGGATTGCAACGTTCTGCATCTAAAGCCTTTCAGTACATTAGAAGAATACACTTCAAGCACCAACGAGTCTCAGACTCTAGACTTCACGATAAATGATCCATATGTCCCACTGAGGACAGATCAACACGCACCATGGAGCCCATGATCATACATCCCACTACAGGCTGAATCTCATATTCCAGATTGACCAACACCAATTTGGGTTCTCGCTGAGGCCCAAAAGAAGGAACGCCCACGCCAGCTGCCAACTCCTGGTATGGTACAATACTACAAGATAAGCTAATAAAAGAGAATTCGAGTCCTATGAAGAGGTTCAGGGAAAGTTCATCAATATATTGGAAGGCCTGGAGCTGTACACCAAGGTTTTCTCTGAGACTGATGGAAAAAGTATTCTGGACAACATCTTTGATTTAAGAGACAGAGGCTGAGTGGGCCTTCTCATGGAGATGACATTATCCGAGTTGAAGAAATGGATGAGGGGAAAGGGAAGAATCACCATCCAATGCGGCTATTGCTACAACTTCACAAATGAAAGACAGGGGAATTTGCCTGGGACCCTCAGATACGACCAAGTGGATCCGTTGCCACCAATGATAAAATAGATGATCAAGAGAATGGTTAAGTGGAATATCTTACCCGCTACTTGCATTCCCAACAGTTGCATCATTACCATTTATGAAGAAGGTGATTGCATTCTCCCACATATTGATCATCATGATTTTGTGAGGTCTTTCTGTACAGTCTCGTTCATGTGTAAAAGCAATATTCTATTTGGAAAAGAAATTGATCTAGTCGACCCTGGCGAATTCAGAGGAGCTGTGGAGATTCCTCTTCCAGTTGGTTCTGTACTTGTCTTGAAGGGCAATAGTGTAGACATTGCCAAGCACTGCATTCCAGGAGTGCAACACCGTAGGGTATCTGTAACCTTCCGTAGAATGGACGACAATAAAATACCGTATGGATTCCAGCAAGACCCAGAATTGGAGGAGTTATTTCCATACGAGCTGTGAGAAGGTTGTACCTCTAAGTACATGCGAATGGAACTCTTATCCTGGAGCATGACTTAGAAGGTCTGCTTGATCAGAAGCTTAACATACCTGGTACAGAGGGTTCACTTTCTTTCTTTTAACAACATTACATGTATATGATTTTATTCATTCTACAATGTACTCATATCATGAGATGATTCTCAATGTATTTCGACAGGGATTACACTAAGTACCTTTTGAGGCGTTAGCCTATGTCTGATTTATGACATCCCTTTTTGGAGCAAATTAATGGAAATTTCTCTCAAATTCTGCCTTTTTGTCAATTTCCTTTTTGTATGAGGGATGAAAGCCGCGGACCATGCAATGGTTCATAATTTCAATGAACAAAGAACAAAACAACAAATCTTCAACAATAAATAAAACATAAATGAAAAATAATCACCAACAAATAAACAATAAAACAAATTTCTTTTGAAAATCAACCAATTAAAATTAAAACTTTAAAAACATATTTAAAAAAAATTAAATGTGATAAAAACAACAAGAAAATAAAACAAAGTTGTTGAGTGGATGCTTCCATTTTCAGAATTTTCTACTCTTTATGTGCGCAACACAACCATCGTTATCTACACTAACTCTCTGTACATCACCACAGAATTTCACTTTCAGCACAAAAACTCACAAAGCTTTATAAATCTCCTTCAACAAGATCGTCCTTTTTCACATGATACATTTTTATAAATTCAACGCTAATAACCCTCTTTTAAGAATTGACCTACATTTCAATTCTCACTTCCGAATCAATCCTACATTTCTGATTAAATACATTCAAGGTCGGTCCTTACATTCTGACACCCTCTTTTGATAATTAACCTACATTTCAATTCTCATTTTTGAATTAGTACTATATTTCTGATTCATTACATTTGAGGTCGGTCCTTACATTCCGACACCCTCTTTTGAGAATTGACCTACATATCAATTCTCATTTTTGAATCAGTCCTACATTTTTTATTCATTACATTTGAGGTCGGTCCTTACACTCCGACACCCTCTTTTGAAAATTGACCTACATTTCAATTCTTAGTTTCTAATCAGTCCTACATTTTTTATTCATTACATTTGAGGTCGGTCCTTACATTCCGACACCCTCTTTTGAGAATTGACCTACATATCAATTCTCATTTTTGAATCAGTCCTACATTTTTTATTCATTACATTTGAGGTCGGTCCTTACACTCCGACACCCTCTTTTGAAAATTGACCTACATTTCAATTCTTAGTTTCTAATCAGTCCTACATTTTTGATTCATTACATTCGAGGTCAGTCCTTACATTCTGACACTCTCTTTTGAGAATTGACCTACATTTCAATTCTCATTTCTAAATCAGCCCTACATTTCTGAATCATTACATTCAAGGTCGGTCCTTACATTTCGACACCCTCTTTTGAGAATTGACCTACATTTCAATTCTCATTTTCGAATCAACCCTACATTTCTAATTCAATACATTTGAGGTCGGTCCTTACATTCTGACTCTCTCTTTTGAGAATTGATATACATTTCAATTCTCAATCCTATATTTCTGATTCATTACATTCGAGGTCAGTCCTTACATTCTGACACTCTATTTTGAGAATTGACCTAAATTTCAATTCTCAATTTCGAATCAGTCCTACACTTCTGATTCATTACATTCGAGGTCGGTCCTTACATTCTGACACTCTCTTCTGAGAATTGACTACACTTCAATTCTCATTTCCGAATCAGCCCTACATTTCTGATTCAATACATTCGAGGTCGGTCCTTACATTCCGACACTCTCTTTTGAGAATTGACCTACATTTCAATTCTCATTTCCGAATCAATCCTATATTTCTGATTCATTACATTCGAGGTCGATTCTTACATTCTGACACTCTCTTTTAAGAATTGACCTACATTTCAATTCTCATTTCCGAATCAGCCCTACATTTCTGATGCATTACATCCGAGGTCGGTCCTTACATTCCGACACTCTCTTTTGATGATTGACCTATATTTAAATTCTCTTTTCTAAATGAGTCTTACATTTTTTATTCAATACATTCGAGGTTGGTCCTTAAATTTCGACACTCTCTTTCGAGAATTGATATTCATTTCAATTCTCAGTCCTACATTTCTGATTCATTACATTCGAGGTCGGTCGTTACATTCCAACTCTCTCTCTCTCTCTCTCTTTGAATTGATATCTGAATTTCAATTCCCACCTCGGGGTCAGCACTTGCATTCTGACTCCCATCCTTTGGAAATCTTTGAAATTTCATAACTCAAAGTCCACTCTCTAATCCCCATCAAGAGTCCCTACTTCTCGACTTGATTAAACACACACCTACTAATTCCTCAGCGGAAACAAATCACACACGACCCTACACATATTTTTGGGTATGTTGACTTAGAAGTTGTATTAGTTTTTGTTGATCTCATCGGTCAATGCCAATACGTACGGTGTGCTTGCCCAGCACACTACATCTATTGGGGGTCCATTTGTTGACCTCACTTTAGGTTGAGGTTTAATTTTTCCTCTTTAGTAGCCTAAGGTCTAGCCATAGGATTTTCCTATTGACTCTTCTTTGAAAACTAGAAAAGGTACCCTCACCACTCGAAATTCAAAACTCTTCTCTACTCAACTTGAAGTTCCACATGTTGGTCTCAACCTCTAAATACTTAGTATGTGGGGTCACTATGGGGGAAACTCAAGATGAGTCACCCTTAGGACTGCTGGACCTTAGGGTTAACCCTGGGTGTTGGTCTAGAGCTAAGGCACTCACTAATCTCATCTACACTCACATTCACTCACAACCTTAAACTCAAATTTCTAGGCTAGATCTCTTCATCTTTTTGGGATACTCATGTAGATGGTCCCCTAAACCTACCAGCTTTAGGGCTATGGTTTGGTTAAGACCACTATGTAGAGAACCCAAAATGGGATTTCCATTGGTCGATGACTTGTTGATGATGGTTGGTACCTCAAATCTGCCAAAATATCCATCGTGGCCATTTACCCCTAAAACACCCCCAAATTACCAAAATACCCCTTCGGCCAAAAAATCCCAAAAATTCCGAAAATTCCTAGAAAATCCCAATAAATTCCAAATATTCCAAATTTCATTTCTTGAAACTATCACATGACCCAATTTGGCTAATTTGACCATCTTTAACAAAAATCCCCAAATTTGCCTTTAAAGACCCAAATTTCCCCAAATTCAACTCAAATGTTCATCAATTAGATCTCAATTGACCCCAATTCCAATCTTAATCTCAAATTCACTTTTTATATGACCAAAATAAACCAAATCCAAGCTCATTTATTCCATGATTTGAGCCCAATAATGATTTGGGTCAAACCCCCAATTTTGANAAGGAAAATGTATTTTCTATTTAGTGAACCACAAAAATAAGCAAAAATTTATAAAAACTAAAATGTAATTAAAAAATTCATGACATTTAACCCAAGTGGTCCTCTGACCTAGAAGAACCTTCAATAACTTTCCTAAGGACAGAAACTTTATCTTGATTGATTAAATGAATTGACTTTGGAAATTTCCATTTTTGGACTAAAATAATTATATCAATTAAAATAAAAATCTAAAAAATTTGAGTTCTTCTCTGGTATTTCAAATAACTCATGAGAGGTAGGTTAGGAAATTTTCAAACTCATATAAATTAATTTAAAAGATTTATGAAGACATGAGCCTTAGGGGCAAAATTGTAATTTCCACCTTTCATCCCTATATAAAATTTAAGATGAACTAAAAACAAGAAGGGTAATATTTTGATCCTAAGCAATATTCTAAAGTGATTGAAATATGAGGGTAAGAGCTAGAAACCAATTGACTTTAACTTCTAGAAAAGAAGGGTACAAATATAATTATCCAAATTGTTAAAATTTCAGAAAAATAAATTAATTTAAATGATTTAAATGTTGGGACATATGTCAAGAAGTCAATAACTTACTAACATAGAGTTCTAAACTAATGATTGAGTTATAGGTTAATCTTTTAATTAAATGTTTTATTATGACCTTTGCTAAAATTACACATCCACCCCTAATGACTTATAAGCTTTGTAGTGAGCTGTGAGGGTTAGTTAGATAATAAAAAATATATAGGTCATTACTACTTTGTAGATGTTTTTTTTTATTTCATACTTTTAAATACATGTACGATTATGAAAGCTAACATTTAAGCTGAGGCAGCGAAAAGATGACAGGTACACATTGAAATGTTATTTATCATCATTTTATTACTGTAATCTACCACTACTTTAACATAATATGCATGCTTGGTTGAAATAACTTTCAAAAGTCAAAATAAACAATTTTTAAAATTAAGATAAATATTTTTCAAAATTAAACATAAACAATTTTTTCAAAGCAAATAAAAGAACATAATAAGTCCTTTTGAATTTACTGTAGTCCCTCGGATGAGGTAACCTATGTTGCTAACGAGATCTTTCTAGTTTAAATGAGCTTAACAACTTATTTAGACTAAGTAAATTCAAAAGAACATAGTTGTACCAGAATGAGGGAACCTTGAGATTCTAACCAATGTTCTCCAATGAACTTTAACCCCCCCATAACATGTAAACAATAAAAAAAACTTGACACTAAAATAGTAAAACCTTAAACCTTAAACCTAGAGTTGTCACCTCTAAGAGGAGCTTGGAGCTAACTCTATGGGTAGCATGACAAGAATGTACAGAAGAACAACTTTGAGATAACAAACCGGTCAACAACAGTAAATCTTTCCTTAGAATTAAATAATAAGCCATAGGCTTTGGAAGTAGCTTGTTTAGTACGACATAAATCTTCAACTTATATTTAGGCCTTTGAGAATCATGTTGTGTAATTTAAGCCCTAACTAGTTTTAGGCTCTGAGGTTATCTTTCATTTCAATGAAAACCCACTTGATCTTCCAACCTATTTGTATGGCTGTGTCATGCAAGTGTAAGCCCTAAATAATAAAACTAATAGGATGAAATATCAAATAACACTTTCTCAGAATTGAAGCTAAATAGTAGGACAGTTTGATAAGTCACTGAGGTTTCTATCGGACCAATTACATCTCCAACCTTTCATTCTATTGGATTTATGAAAATAACTCATCCCATTTGCTTCATTCCCTTTTAAATTTAAAATGTACAATCTTAAAAGCCTTAAACTTTAAAATTCTTGAAAGAAAAGCCACTAATCAGAATCAGGAGTATTCTTAAGTGACATTGATTACTTAAGATTTAATTAACTATAGGAGCTTGCCTCTATAGGAAACTTTGAAACCCAGCTTATTATAAATCCTATTTAATCATCTATATTAAATAGGGGAACTTGTCAGTTGTTAACCTCACTGTTGGTTGAGGTTTAGGTTTTCCTCTTTAGTAGCCTAAGGTCTAATCATAGGACTCTCCTATTGACTATTCTAAGAAAAATAGAAAAGGAACCCTCACCACTAGAAATTTCAAACTCTTCTCTACTCCACTTGGAGTTCCACATGTTGGTCTCAACCTCTAAATACTTAGCTATGGGGGGAAACTCAAGATGAGTCACCCTTAGGATTGCTTGACCTTAAGGTTGACCCTGGGTGTTGGTCTAGGGCTAAGGCACTCACTACACTCACTGCACTTATCTGCACCCACAATAACTCACAACCCTGAACTCAAATTTCTAGCCTAGATCCCTTGATCTTTTGGGATAATCGTATAGATGGTCGCTTAAACCTACTAGCCCTAGGGCTATGGTTTAGCTAAGACCGCTATGTAGAGGACCCAAAATGGGGTCTCCATTGGTCCACGCTTATTGGTGATGATTGGTACCTCAACTCTTACCAAAATACCCATCTTGGCCTTTTACCCTAAAACAATTGGGTATGATTGGTACCTCAACTCTATTTGGCCTTTTACCCCTAAAACACCCCCTAATTACCAAAATACCCCTCTTAAAAATACCCATCTTGGCCTTTTACCCCTAAAACACCCCCAAATTACCAAAATACCCCTCCATAAATCTTGGCCTTTTACCCCTAAAACACCCCCAAATTACCAAAATACCCCTCTTGGGCTCAAAACTTGGCCTTTTTACCCCTAAAACACCCCCAAATTACCAAAATACCCCTCCATAGCTCAAAGTCCCAAAAATCCCAAAAATTCCCAGAAAATCCCAATAAATTTCAAATATTCTCAATTTCATTTCTTTCAACTACTACATGACCCAATTTGGCCAATTTGACCATCTTTAACCAAAACCCCCAAATTTGCCTTTAAAGACCCAAATTTCCCCAAATCCAACTCAAATGTCCATCAATTTGATCACAATTGACCCCAATTCCAACCCTAAACACAAATTCACTTTTGATATGACCAAACTAAACCAAATCCAAGCTCAATTGGTCCATGGTTTAAGCCCAAATTTTATTTGGGACAAAACCCCAACTTTGACCATATGAACTAATCTCACCAAATTGAACCCATAACCTAGTCAATTGGCCTCAATTAAGGTTGAAAAATATTTATAACATTCCTATACATCAAAATAAATCATAATTTAATTTTGGTGAAGTCTCAAATCCATTTGATTTTGGCCTAAATCCAAAATTCCCAAATTTAGCCCCAAATTGGCTAAGTCCAATCCATTTGATTTTGGCCTAAATCCAAAATTCCCAAACTTAGCCCCAAATTGGCTAAGTCCCAAAATTTCACCCAATTGATTGTCTTAACCTCCATATTGTCATCCAATTCACGTTGAAAAATCTTCATGAGGTACTTATTGACCATTTAAAACAATCAATTTGGACTTAGCCCAAGGCTAACCCAAGCTAGACCCAAGCCTAGCCCAACATGACCAAATTGATTAAAGTTCAAAATTCCCTCAAATTGACCCTTCAATTGAACTCAAAACCACTTTCATCCTTCACTAAAGTTGTTCCTTAGGATCACCTACACCAAATGCAACATTTTATTTGGGCCAATTGACATGGAATACCTTTCCCAAACCCAAATTTTGGTCATTTGCACCTGCTTGGACCCATGCACTAAATGTGACTTAACCACACTAAAGCCACCAAATTAACTCAACCCTTAGTTGGACCTAGTGACCAGTCCAAACACCATGAAACCACCTAAATCAAGCCATGGACCAACGTTTTCCACCCACTTGGACCCATGCACTAAATGTGACCTAACCACCTTAAAGCCACCAAATTAACTCCCCCACAGCCATTATCTTAGTGACCAGTCCAAACACCATGAAACCACCTAAATAAAGCCATGGACCAAAGGTCTGGACTTAGTGACCAGTCCAAACACCATGAAACCACCTAAATCAATCCATGGACCAAAGGTCCCCCAAATTTAGGGATCTTATTTTAAAAAATGTACATTCTTAAGATATCTTTGTCAAATCAAAACACATTTGCATTAAATTGTTGTGATGGATTCCTCTAGGTTCTTTGAGCTCCTAGCCACCTCCCCCTGGCCGACCGGCCAGCCTAGTGGCTGGAAAAACCTAAAACCAAGAGACACTCCCATGACACCTCACCTAAATCAAACCTAGAGGCCAGCTCATCCAAATCAAATTGAAGAGCTCCTCTGCCCTCCACTTAAGCACCACAATGCACCAAAACTTATGCCCTGAGAGCCACCCCATGACCATTTTTTTAAAAACTCACCTCCCACGGCCATGGGAGGTGTGGTGAAATTTTCCTAGAGATGCCTTTCCAAACTTCACAAAGAGCTTCCCTAAGATCTCCTCAGTGCATTCCGACCATTTTCCCTCACCCATTCCCATTACAGGAGCTCAATTTTGAGCTTGAAACGTTGCCAGAAACTAGGCCAGAACACAACACACCTCCACACTCCACCAAACTTCAATTGCTTCTGCCCACACCTTCACAACAACAAAAAAAGAAAAAGCCCGATCAAATTACCCCTGAAATAGCCTCCACTATAGCTCTAGACCAACACCTGAAATCGAGCTTGGTCGAATTCATACTTAGGCCTTACACCAAGACCAGGGACTCAGTCTCTAGCCTCCTTGGACCCCAAAGAACGTGCCGAGCATCTCTGATTGAAGCCTCCCTTCTCATAGAAAAGGTATAAAACTTCTCCTCCTCTCGAGCTTATTTTGAATCTCCATCTACTTAGGCTTGATTTCGTGGTACATTAACCGTATGGATGTGTTCGTCTCACTTAGACGAGTCCATAGGATCAAAACTAAAGTGATTTGGCTGAGTCTAGGCTGAGATCTTAGGGTTTTAGCGTTGATGGTCACTGGATCATTCAATCGGGGACAATGACGGGGAGCCGTTCGATCGCTCGTGTATCACTTGGATGCCAGGATCGAGCTAGACAACGCTTTGGAACATAAACCGCGGGCCGAGTCAGCAAGCTACTTGGACAGCGGCCTCCAACCAGAGCACGCCACGCATGCCTTCGGAGCCGTCGTAGGATGAGATGGCACGCGCAGTTTAGATAGATAAATAGGGCTTTTCTTATTTATTTAAATACCCTTAACTTAGAAAATTCATAATTTTGTGTAGAAAGAATCAAAAAAATAAAATAAAAATACCCTCTTGCTCAGTGAACATAGGAGAACAATCTGGAATAAATTTCAAGACCATGTTATGCATATGTTGTTTTTAATTAATTAAACACTGTTTTCAATCATTCGATTCTCAATGCAAATTGATATATCATCTTGGCTTGAAACTTTGACATGTTGCAACCTCTATCAGGGGAAACATTCTCTGATTTTTCCAGAGTTAGAGGATGTTCCTATACAGAGATCTATATTTTTTAAGTTATTCCACATTATTTCTTTAAAATGATCATGAAAATTAGCATATTGATTAAAAAATCCTAAGAAAATTTTCGAAGGTCCACCATGACTAGAGAAACCTTTGGAAATAATTTCATGGGTCATATCATTTAAAATGCACTTAAATTTTGCAAACACTAAATCACTAAGATAATTAATTTTGTAAAATATAAGCATTTAAATGATGTCATTTAAAACATCCTTAAATTTTCCAAATACTAAATCACTATGATAATTAATTTTGGAAATCACAAACATTTAAATGACTTGCTTTTTTATCTCCACTGTGATTTATGATCCAGAGAACTCATCATAAAAGTTTCAAAATATTTTGAGTTAATTTGATAACTTAAATTGATTTTTAATTCATTGTGATTTATGATCCAGAGAACTCATCATAAAAGTTTCAAAATATTTTGAGTTCATTCAATATACTAAATCACTAAGATAATTAATTTTGAAAAAATATAAACATTTAAATGACTTGATTTTTTATCTCCGAATTTTGGAAAATATAAACATTTAAATGACTTGATTTTTGATCTCCACTATAATTTATGATCCAGAGGACTCATCATAAAAATTTCAAAATATTTTGAGTTCATTTGACAACTTAAATTGATTTTTAAAGCTAAATACCACTCTTGGCATTTAAATGATTTTTTTACAAATCAAAATATAATTCAAAATTAGTTTTTTGAGTTTTCTATGATCAAGGATATTTTCTAAAAATAAAATTATATTTAAAATAAAAAGTTTATTTTTAGCCGATTTTAAATATTTGAATAATTAAAAATCCATAAAAGTCACAAAAATAATAAAACTTTTGGAAATGTTCTAAATTGCTTCCTAATCACTTAAGACACTTAGAATATTTTTCCTGATTTTCTAAATAAAGATATTGAATTTCAAAGCTTAAAAATATTTTTTTAAAAAAAGCTAAAAATGAGTTTTCATAATTCCAATAAATCAAGAAAAAAAATTAGAAAAATATGAAATTTGCTCCTCTTAGTTCTCTAACCTCAGAGAGATTTTTCAAAAATAGAAAACTTAATTTTCACCTCCTAAAATATTTTATTTTTATTAAATAGCCCCGAACTTAAAATAATTCTAATAAATCACAGAGAATTCAAAAAAAATTGAAATTTTTTCTAAAGGCTTGTCTAGTCTAGGTCCACCTCTAGTAAAAATTTCAAGGGATTAGAATTTAGATTGGTCAAGTTAGGAAGTTTCTTTGAAAAATCTTTTTTTTGCATGAAAATAATTATATAAATTAAATTAAGTTTTGAAAAATCATATTTTCTCCTTTGATGTCTTAATTGACTTATGAATGAGGTAGGATAAAAAATTTAAAGTCATTTGAATTCAATTTGACAAATTATGAGGTGTTAGAGCCTTAGGGGCAAATGTGTAATTTTGGAAATTTTGTCTTAATTAACATTTAGGCTTAATTCAAGGAGGGAAAATGGGTAACCTCTAATTTTAATCAATTTATTTGATTTCTGAAAGACAAGGGTTTAATTGGTAGAAACCAATCTTACTTTCTTAATTAAGATTAATAAATTTCTAAATTATTAAAATTTGGAAGTGAAACCAATCTTATTTTCTTAATTAAGACTAATAAATTCCTAAATTATTAAAATTTGTAAGTATATTATCTAAATGATCCTGGACTTAGGGGTATGACTTTTGAAGCCAATAATTAATCAATTTAATACCCTATTTTGGTTTTCAAATAGAATCCAAATCATGAATCATGACCACTTAAAGCTTAACCATTTTGAAAACATGTCAAATAAAATCCAAATCATGAATCATGACCACTTAAAGTTTAACCCTTTTCAAAACTAAAAGACACTCACTAGGCGTTAAGGGGTAGTGTGACTTAAGCCAAATCAAAATTGACTAAATGAGGATTAGAGAAATAAACATAATTATATCAAACATCCTTAAAACACCACTAATCAAAATTGACTAAATGAGGATTAGAGAAATAAACATAACTAAATCAAACATCCTTGAAACATCGATTGACTAAAAGAGGATTAGAGAAATAAACATAATTATATCAAACATCCTTGAAACACCACCTTGACTAAATGAGGATTAGAGAAATAAACATAACTAAATCAAACATCCTTGAAACACCACTACGTGACTTTACTAATTAAGACACTCACCTAGGTCTTAAGGGCTTAGTGGTGACTTTGGCTAAATCAAAATTAACTAAATAAGACACTCGCCTAGGTCTTAAGGGCTTAGTGGTGACTTGGGCTAAATCAAAATTGACTAAATGAGGATTAGAGAAAGAAACATAATTAAATCAAACATCCTTGAAACACCACTAAGCCCAATTAGGTGAAATAAACATAATTAAATCAAACATCCTTGAAACACCACTAAGCCCAATTAGGATTAAAAAAATTTGGCTGTGTTCAAATTACATTAACTTGCCTCTTTAAGGGTCTTCACCCACGTAATTTTCAAATCAAATCATAAGTGACAATTACCCTATTCTTAAAGATAATTGAGAAATCAATGTTCACTGAGCATCAGAAGTATTCTTAGGATGAAATATTAAGTAACATAATAAGTTTAAATGGACTTAAAACTTTTCACCAGTTGGTGAGAGGGAGGCATAGACCACTTCCTCCTCCTAACTTGTTGGATACCTCAGAGGTCTATTAAACTTAATATACTTTGCTCAACCAAATCATCCTTAATTAAAATTTTTAAGGACTCACCAAGATATGACATAAGGTTAGGAAAATTACCAAAATTCTACCATTCCTGCTCCTCATAAACTGCCTTAACATGCATTTTAAGTTTCAGGTGGTGGAACGAGGAGACTCGCTAGTTTTCAACATTGTCTTTCTTGTACTTTCATACTGTACTTTTATACCTGCAAATTTGCATGATAAATAATGAAGTCACCCTGCATGAAAATTAAAACCATCAGGATAGCCACATAACCATAACCCAAAACCAAAACTAAAATCAACCAAGATAAAATTCACAACCACAACATTCAAAATATTAAAAAACTCAAAATTTAATCACAAATATCACAAGAAAACTACAACTTCAACTAAATTAAGACGTCTCTATCAGATTATTGGGAATCCCTTGGAGGAGGTAACCTATGGTTCCTAACGAGGCTTCCCACGATTTAAATGAAATTATGGAACTCATTAAGTTAGGTTTAGTAAGTTCACTTGGACTAAGTGAATCTAATAGAAAATAGTGATGCCGGAATGAGGGAACCGTAGGATCCTAGCCGGTGTCGCTCTAATCAACTTTATATGCGCTCATAAAATTTAAAGAACTTCAACCATAGGGCCACCTGATTTGATATTATAACTTGATACACTAGATAACTCAAACTTATCGCAGCAAGGAGCTTGGAAATAGCTTGGTGGGCAGCACGACCATCTTCAACAGCAAAACCTATCTTCACCAGCTAAACCAATTTTGGTGGGCAGCACGACCATCTTCAACAGCAAAACCTATCTTCACCAGCTAAACCAATCTTCATTCGTGGGCAGCACGGCCATCTTCAACAGCAAAACCTGTCTTCCCCAGCTAAACCAATCTTCCTTAGCAGCACGGCCATCTTCAACAGCAAAACATGTCTTCCCCAGCTAAACCAATCTTCCTTCCTTATACACGGACACAATAGATAACTCAAACTCGTCGCGGAAGGAGCTTGGAGCTAGCATGGTGGGCAGCACGGTAACTCAAACTCGTCGTGGCAGGGGCTTGGAGCTAGCATTGTGGGTAGCACGACCATCTTCAACCCAAAACCTGTCTTCCCCAGCTAAACCAATCTTCCTTCCTTAGATATAAACAACAAAGCCATAAGACTAACCTGTCTTCCCCAGCTAAACCAATCTTCCTTCCTTAGACTTAAACAACAAAGCCATAGGATTTTGAGGTTACTTGCTTATGCAACATAAATCCTCACCTTATCTTTAGGCCCTTGTATAGCCCTGCTATACAATATAAGCCTTAACTCGTCTTAAGATTCCAAGGTTTTTGTTTGTCACGACCTAAATCCTCACATCTTCCAGGCTATTTGTGTGATCATTTCACACGAATGTAAGCCCTAACTAATAAAATTGGCAGGATGAAACACCTAAATATTTCTCCTCAAAATTGAAGCCAAACATTAGGATAGCTTGGGAAGTCACCGAGGTTCTCCTATGGATCCATGACATCCCCTAATTCTTCTTCCTTTGGATTCTACAAATGTTCCAAATTTGAACCAGTCCCCTTTCACACCTCTACGTCCAATTTTGTTGAAGAGTCTTACCCTTTGAAATTCCTTGAAGATAATTTTTCTTGATTTTTATCGAGAGTATTCTTAGGTGGCTTTGGTCATTTAAGATGTAATTAACTGTAGGGGCTTGCCCTTATAGGAAGCATGTCCGAACCCAACTTAATGTAAACCCTATTTAATCCTTCATATTAAAGGGGGAACTTGTCGACAAATACAAAGGTTTCGCAGTCCAAGCGAACTTCATACTTTCCTTAGTTTATTTGATCGAGCCTCATCCTCAAGTCTTGTGTTTATCCTCCGGGATACATATAGGATTTGAGGTACGGTGCTCTTTCATGTTAAATTATGAAAAATATGGGGTCAGTTTGATTTCATACTTCAACGTCCTTACGAGGTAGGCTACGGGATTTTGATTTCGATGACCGACAGCTTCTTACGGGCAACCCCCCTCCAATCCCTGAAATAGCTCTGACAGCTTCTGGCGACTCCGTTGGGGACAAACTTTTCTCTCCATATAAATGAAGAAATATTATCTTCACACATCGGTAATATGTCCATGTCCCTCTTGGACCAGATTGCCCTTCTTCTGTTGGCATACTTTACCCATTTTTATCTTGGGAAAGTACAAGTGACTCCTTAGACTTCAGGACTAGCTGTTCAACCATATTTGAACAGAGGGGTTCAGAAGGCCATTAAGGACTCTTTATATTTTCATGTGGGGTCGGACCCCCAATAGGTGTGTCAGTGGACTAATTCCATCTGGGCATTTTCTGCCACTAATTGGGTCCCGCACTGGGTCCTAAAATTTTTCACACCTCCCTTCAAAATTTGATTTGCTATTTCACAAATTAAACTAAATCCTGTTGTGTTGCGTGCACTTTGAAATATTAATTAAATTTTACACCTTTTTAAACAAAGATGTTAAAAATACCCATAAATTAAGACCCACCCAGTCTACAGATCAACCTCCATTTTCAGTGCTTGCACTAAAGATTTTGAGGTTTTTGGCCATATAGCTAACCCTAACACTTTCTGTTTTAGAGCCCGCTATAATGGCCTACCCAACATTGACTTTTTGCTCCAATCTGCCAACGGACCGCAGTGCTCGTAATGTCGCTCCCACCATCAAGTTTGGAGCTGGATTTGAAAACCTCCAGGTTATCCTCGGGAAATCACCATTCGTGGTAATGAAGATCGCTTCTCCAGAAATACAAGAGCCATCTGCATAATTCAGTTTGAACTGCCCTCAGGACTTCCCTGCCTGCAAGAAGACTAAAGCTACTATCATCAAGCCTGCTATCCTTGCTACTGCCAAGGGGCAAGTAGTGATGGTCGTTGAAGATCCGATTAAAGGATTAACTGTTCCACCACCCGTGTTTGAGATCGGGTCAAGCTCAAGGATTGTACCACTGACCCGAACTCAAAGGAGGAACCGCAATAGAAAAGTTCGGAGGGCCATCAAAGCCCAGACTATTGAAAACACACCCGTTGAAAAGGAGCCTCATCAAATTGAAGAGGTGTTACCAGAAATTTATCCAATCCAACGAGGCAGTATATTCCATCCTCTCACAGATACTGATGGATATGAGAGAATCTGGAAGATTGCTGCCGCATTACCATCACTCCATGAACACAGTGAGGTGGGAAAGAAATTCATTCCTATCACCCGAGTTAGTGTAGTATTCAGAAGGCTTGCTACTAAAGAAGGATGTTCTGTTAGTGAGTTACTTAAATGAGTGGGACATGCCATTTTCCCTCATATGAAAAAAGAAATTTTGAAGGATGTTAAGTCCGTTACAAAGTCTCGCAAGTCGACCGTAATGTCACCTACCCGTATTCTCGTCTGGTTCCATTTGGGAAACCGAGTTGATACTGCTATAGTCACCACCAATCATACCACCAACAGGATCGCAGGTCACCGACCGATTAAGTCGAGACTGGGTCCGAGGAGCTTACCCGTCATTCCTGCAATCACGAAGAAAAAGATAAGACGATTACCTGACACTATAGTCGGTCTACACCACGGGGAGCATACCTTCCCTCGACATACTAAAGTCTATACTAAGACGTCCCGTCCTAAGGCATCATCGTAGAAGAATAAAAGGGTATGGGTACCCAAGGTTGCTGCACCGATACAGTTCAGTGAGCCTGAAAGACAGCAAGTAAAAACAGTGCCTGAAATATCTGACATCGTCGCGACAATAACCACCAAGTTGGAGGAACAAGTAGAGGGTATCAACCAAGGTCCTCCAGATCTTAAAGCAATCAAGGAATCATTAATTGAGGAAAAAGTTGAGAAACTCAGGATTGAGATTTTTGAGTTAGCTCGAGAGCATGAACGATGAAGATTTTGATTACAGTGATTACTTGGAGGAGGATTTCATGGATGTCCATGTGATCAAAACCAGAGCTGCCACATCTACACGCGAGGCTCAACCTCACACTGAAGAGAACGCGTAGATGAGCTTCTTATGGTTATCCTCCTAAGGGATGAGCAAGTCAGTCTACTGGAGAAAAGCATAGAAGAGATGACTGCAGCTATGACGCCATGGCCACCATTCAGGGGCAATCACAAGCACCAAGATTGGCTTCTCTAGAGATTAATCTGCCAGAAATCATACACATCACAGATGAAATAAGGGAGGCTACTTCCACAGACAAATATGGACAACCAAAGAAGGATTCTCCATTAGGTGCCATGCCAGAAAAAGAGTTCAAGCAAATGGTTGAACAAGTACGGGATGCTTTAGGCCAGTCCAAGGGCGGTGCATCAATTTTAAAGGGTAGACCTTACTCGAAGGAGTTTGATGCCATCCCTTTCCCCAAGGGTTTTGTGGCCCCAAACTTCAAGATATTTGATGGGACTAGAAATCCTTGATAGCACATAGCACATTTTCGAGCCAGTTGTGGAAACACGAGGAATAATGAGGCTCTACTCTGCCAGTAGTTCGTCAGCAGCTTGTCAGGGATTGCTTTCGACTGGTACGTTGACTGGCCCAATGGGTCAGTTAAAACATTTTCTGAGTTGGAGTAGTTGTTTGTGAAAAGATTTTCTGGGGCGCAGCATCATGTGTCTATTGGAGAACTCATGATAGAAGAGCAGAGGCTTAATGAAACCTTGGCAGACTATATTTTGAGGTGGAGAAACCTTAGCATGAAATGTGAACCTCAGCTATAAGAACATCAAGCTATATTTGGAGGTGGAGAAACCATAGCATGAAATGTGAACCTCAGCTACAGGAACATCAAGCGGTTGAAATTCTCCTCAAAAGCATTCATGGGCCAGTAGCTTTCATGCTTAAGGGACTCACCATCAAATCCTTCGATAAGCTACTCAGTAAAGCTAGCAGTCTTCAAAAAGAAATGAAGCACATAGAGCCGCATGAAAAGGCTAAGGTGACATGAGTGTTCGAAAAGAAATCAGGAGCAGTCGCAACTGTCGACAAAGGAAATCAGCTGATACAGATTTATGCAGAAGAGCATCGCTAGTCTTCATCGCAGTACTCTCAGAAACAGAGTAGTCAATCCAACCAACGACCGTCTCAGGAGGGATCACCTCGAACAGTGAGTAAAAGAAAATCCTTGTTAGAGCGACAGAAAGTTGTGTATTTCTTTAAGGATGAGGCCGTATCTAAAATATTCAAAAGCTTGACGAAGAAATCAGAATTCAAACTACCTGATCCAAAGAAACCCAAAGAGGTGGATAAGAAGAATGAACCAAATTATTGCCCGTACCACTGGTTGCTTCGGCACACTATTGACAAGTGTTTCGTCTTTAAAGGTTGGCTCAAAAAGAACCTCAAGGAAGAGCATATAACAATCCCGAAGGAGTATTTGAGAGAACCTGGAAAAGGTTCCATAAACATGATTTCAGCTAAGTCAATCTCCCCAATCGATCCGTATACTAGAACCGACGGGTGGAGTACAACTTGGGATGAACTCAAGAGGGTCCTCAATCAAATACAAGATTCATCAAAACAAGCTTCTATGAATACCGAAGAAGGATGAAATGAGGTATGGAGTAGGTCGTCCAAAAAGATACTAAACAAGATACAATCTGCATCAAAACAAGCCTCCATTCAGAGTCTACAACATACCGAGCCCGAGATGAAGGTTTCGCCATAAAATACGTCATCTTCAAGGATAAATACCAATAAAAAGAAAAACATCACTGCCAATATTGATAGCACGGGGGGTAGGATAGGAGCTGCCTCTACTAGACTGGTTGTCTCGAATTTGGGGAAGGAAATCCTCGAACCCTTGACTTAGTATGATTATCTTTTTGTCCCTCCGGGGCCTTATGAATGTAATGATTGTGATTTTGGCTACGTTTTGACTACTTTTGGTAATAATGTAAATGATTATGACCGACCTAGCTGTGATCTCAACCCCCAAAATGATTCTCAAATTGTACTCGAGTCTGATGAACTTGTTGTCAAGTCTGAAGAAGAACTCATTGATATAGATAACGAAGAGCCAACTCTCGAGCGCCATGGTGCAGCGTTTACCGTCATCTTAGATCTTTCTGAAAAGGAGGAAAAGACACCAGAAGATTCAATAATGATATCTCAAGAAGAAGACGTCACAGAAGTTAACTTAAGGAGCGAAAAAGTGTTACCACCAAGAACAGCTCCAACAGACAAAGGAAAACAGATAATGACTCGAGAAGAGATACCCCCACCTCCGCTAGTAGAAGAACCACATAATCAAGATAAAATCAGAGGACCATACAAAATAGACTACAATGTGCTAGCTCATCTTAAGAAGTTGCCTGCCCAACTAAGCATCTACAACGCTCTAATCCTATCAAAGGAGATGAGAGAATCTCTTGCTACAGCTTTGCTTGATCCAGAAATTTGCTTAGCTCAGTTGGCTAGCACATCCTCAGATGAAGTTTGCTCTTTAAGAGAATAGTTAAGCGTAACCTTCACAGATGAAGACTTGCTGCTCGGTACCGCCGACCACAACTGTCTGCTCTACATCTCCTTCAACATCAGCAGATTTGTGTTATCCAGAGTTTTATGGATCCTATGGCATCTCTTAACTTGATGAGCCTACAGACATTGGCTTATTTGTATATTGAAGCTCAAGAGCTTACGGCCGATAAAATGATGTTAAGAGGATTCAACCAAAAGGGAGAAAGACCCCTTGGATCAATTACATTACTTATGATAATTGGAGAACTTGTAACAACCGTTAAATTTCATATCATCGACGCAGAGACCTCTTTTAACGCTGTGGAGAACTCGTAACAACCGTTAAATTTCATATCATCGACGCCGAGACCTCTTTTAACGCTCCAACTCGTAACAACCGTTAAATTTCATATCATCGACGCCGAGACCTCTTTTAACGCTCTATTGCGTTGACCATGGATTCACAATCATCTCTACACCAGTGCATCAAATACCGCAAAGATGGTCAAGAAAATTGTATTTCGACCATGGATTCATGAGCATAATATGGTTCCATCATTCATACACCAGTGCATTAAATACTAGAAAGATGGTTAAGAAAATTGCATCAAGGAGATCTACAACCATTTTCAGTGCATGAAGTTGGTATCCATGAAGATGTTGCCTACTACGCGCCGACCTACAACCATTTTCAGTGCACGAAGTTGGTATCCATGAAGATGCTGCCTACTACGCGCCTCCAAAGAGGACTATCTTCTCTCGTGAGGTTATCACAAACAAAGATGAAGATTTAGGAGAATCACAAATAGGAGGCCATGCAACTCTGCTTCAACAACCTTCTACCACTCCCCTACGACGAGTTGGTGGAGGTTCTTCTAGTTCACGCACCTGAGGTCTAGGCCGGGGACGCGAATGAGGGAAGATGCATTTAATTGTTGAATGGACTAGGCCAACTATAAACATTGGTGACAAAGACAATTCTGAATTGAGGTAATGATGACAAAGCAGAAGAAACCTCAGTACGAGATATCCTTAGAAGATACAGAGAGGAATGAATGTGAAGCAATGCATGATCGGATAAACCACTATGTGAATACAATGACCCNACTTTTGAAGCCAATAATTAATCAATTTAATACCCTATTTTGGTTTTCAAATAGAATCCAAATAATGAATCATGACCACTTAAAGCTTAACTCTTTTGAAAACAAATTAAGACACTCACCTAGGTCTTAAGGGCTTAGTGGTGACTTAGACTAAATCAAAAATTGATTAAATAAGGATTAGAGAAACAAACATAATTAAATCAAACATCCTTGAAACACCACTAAGCCAAATTAGGATTAAAAAAATTTGGCTAAGTGTTCAAATTACATTAACTTGCCTCTTTAAGGGTCTCCACGTAATTTTCAAATTAAATCATGAGTGACAATTACCCTATTCTTAAAGATAATTGAGACATCAATGTTCACTGAGCATCAAAAGTATTCACAGGATGAAATATTAAGTAACATAATAAGTTTAAATGGACTCAAAACTTTTCACCAGTTGGTGAGAGGGAGGCATGGATCACTTCCTCCTCCTAACTTGTTGGATACCTCAGAGGTCTATTAAACTTAATATACTTTGCTCAACAGGACTCACCAAGATATGACATAGGGTTAGAAAAATTACCAAAATTTTACCTTTCCTGCTCTTCATAAACTTCCTTAACATGCATTTTAAGTTTCAGGTGGTGGAACGAGGAGACTCGCTAGGTACACTTCAGTTTTCAGCATTGTCTTTCTTGTACTTTCATACTGTACTTTTATACCTGCAAATTTGCATGTTAAATAACGAAGTTTCCCTGCATGAAAATTAAAACCATCAGGATAGCCACATAACCATAACCCAAAACCAAAACTAAAATAAACCAAGATAAAATTCACCACCACAACATTCAAAATATAAAAAACAAAATTTAATCACAAACATCACATAAAACTACAACTTCAACTAAATTAAGACGTCTCTATCAGATTATTGGGAATCCCTTGGAGGAGGTAACCTATGGTTGACAACTTCAACTAAATTAAGATGTCTCTATCGGATGATCGGGAATCCCTCGGAGGAGGTAACTCACCACCACAAAATTCAAAATATAAGACAACTCAAAATTTAATCACAAACATCACAAAACAAAACTTCAACTAAATTAAGATGTCTCTATCGGATGATCGGGAATTCCTCGGAGGAGGTAACCTATGGCTTCAACTAAATTAAGATGTCTCTATCAGATGATCGGGAATCCCTCGGAGGAGGTAACCTACAGCACCGCCACAACATTCAAAATATAAAACAACTCAAGGACACACACATCACACAAAACTACAACTTCAACTAAATTAAGATGTCTCTATCGGATGATCGGGAATTCCTCAAAAAACTACAACTTCAACTAAATTAAGACGTCTCTATTGGATAATCGGGAATCCCTCGGAGGAGGAAACCTACGGTTGCTAACGAGGCTTCCCACGGTTCACCGCCACAACATTCAAAATATAAAACAACTCAAAATTTAATCACAAACATCACACAAACCTAACGAGGCTTCCCATGATTTTAATGAAATTATGGAACTCATTAAGTTGGGTTTAGTAAGTTCATTTGGACTAAGTGAATCCATTAAAAAATAGTGATGCCTCATTAAGTTGGGTTTAGTAAGTTCATTTGGACTAAGTGAATCCAATAGAAAATAGTGATACCAGAACGAGGGAACCCTCATTAAGTTGGGTTTAGTAAGTTCATTTGGACTAAGTGAATCCAATAGAAAATAGTGATGTCATTAAGTTGGGTTTAGTAAGTTCATTTGGACTAAGTGAATCTAATAGAAAATAGTGATGCCAGAATGAGGGAACCGTAGGATCCTAGCCGGTATCGCCCTAATCAACTTTAACATGCCCCCATAAAATTTAAAGAACTTCAACCATAAGGCCACCTGATTTGACATAACTTTAATATGCCCTCTATAAAATTTAAAGAACTTCAACCATAAGGCCACCTGATTTGATATTATAACAATAGTGATGCTGGAACGAGGGAACTGTAGGATCCTAACCGGTGTCGCTCTAATCAACTTTAATACGTAGTGGTGTCGGAACGAGAGAATCGTAGGATCCTAATCGGTGTCCCTCTAATCAACTTTAATATACCCCTCCATGAGGGAACCGTAGGATCCTAACCGGTGTCGCTCCAATCAACTTTAATATGCCCTCTGTAAAAATTAAAGAACTTCAACCATAGGGCCACCTGATTTGACATTATAACTTGACACACTAGATAACTCAAACTCGTTGCGGCAACTTCAACCATAGGGCCACCTGATTTGAATTATAACTTGACACACTAGATAACTCAAACTTATCGCGTTCAACCATAGGGCCACCTGATTTGATATTATAACTTGACACACTAGATAACTCAAACTTGTAGCAGCAAGGAGCTTGGAGCAAGCATGGTGGGCAGCACGACCATCTTCAACATCAAAACCTGTCTTCCCCAGCTAAACCAATCTTCCTTCCTTAGACTTAAAATAACAAAGCCATAAGATTTTGAGGTTGCTTGCTTATGAAACGTAAATCCTCACCTTATCTTCAGGCTTTTGCATAGCCCTGCTATACAATATAAGCCCTAACTCGTCTTGGGATTCTGGGGTTGTTGTTTGTCACAACCTAAATNATACAATATAAGCCCTAACTTGTCTTAGGATTCCGAGGTTGTCGTTTGTCACGACCAAAATCCTCACATCTTCCAGGTTATTTAATAAGTTTTGACTCGTCTTAGGATTTTGAGGTTGTCATTTATCACGACCTAAATGCTCACATTTTCTAGGCTACTTGTGTGATCATTTCACACGAATGTAAGCCCTAACTAATAAAATTGGTAGGATGAAACACCTAAATATTTCTCCTCAAAATTGAAGCCAAACATTAGGATAGCTTCATGTAAGCCCTAACTAATAAAATTGGCAGGATGAAACACCTAAATATTTACCTCAAAACTGAAGCCAAACATTAGGATAGCTTGGGAAGTCATCGAGGTTCTCCTCTGGATCTATGACATCCCCTAATTCTTCTTCTTTTGGATTCTAGAATAAAAATGTTCCAAATTTGAACCAGTCCCCTTTCACACCTCTACGTCTAATTTCGTTGAAGAGTCCTACCCTTTGAAATTCCTTGAAGATAATTTTTCTTGATTTTTATTGAGAGTCTTCTTAGGTGGCTTTGGTCATTTAAAATGTAATTAACTATAGGGGCTTGCCCTTATAGGAAGCATGTCCATAACTTAATATAAACCCTATTTAATCCTTCATATTAAATAGGGGAACTTGTCGACAAATACAAAGGTTTTGCAGTCCAAACAAACGTCATACTTTCCTTAGTTTATTTGATCAATTCTCATCCTCAAGTCTTGTGTTTATCCTCCGGGATAGATACAGGATTTGAGCTACAGTGCTCTTTTGTGTTAAATTATGAAAAATATGGGATCAGTTTGATTTCATACTTCAACGTCCTTACGAGGTAGGCTACGGGATTTCGATTTCGATGACCGACAGCTTCTTACGGGAAACTCCCCTCCAATCCCTGAAATAGCGCTGATAGCTTCTGGCGACTCCGTTGGGGACAAGCTCTTCTCTCCATACAAATCAAGAAGTATTATTTTCACACATCGGTAATATGTCCATGCCCCTCTTGGACCAGATTGCCCTTCTTCTGTTGACATAGTTTACCCATTTATAACTTGGGAAAGTACATCTAACTCCTTGGACTTCAGGACTAGCTGTTTAACCATATTTGAACAGAGGGGTTCAGAAGGCCATTAAGGATTCTTTATATTTTCATGTGGGGTTGGACCCCCAATAGGTGTGTCGGTGGACTAATTCCATCTGGGCATTTTCTGCCACCAATTGGGTCCCGCACTGGGTCCTAAAATTTTTCACACCTCCCTTCAAAATTTGATTTGTTATTTCAAAAATTAAATTAAATTGAGTTGTGCTACGCGCACTTTAAAATATTAATTAAATTTTACACATTTTTAAACAAAGGTGTTAAAAATACCGATAAATTAAGACACGCCCAGTCTACAGATCAACCTCCATTTTCAGTGCTTGCACTAAAGATTTCGAGGTTTTTGGCCATATAGCTAACCCTAACACTTTCTGTTTTAGAGCTCGTTGCAATGGCCTACCCAACGCTGACTTTTTGCTGCAATCTGCCAACAGACCGCAGCGCCCGTAATGTCGCTCCCACCATCAAGTTTGGAGATGGATTTGAAAACCTCGAGGTTATCCTCAGGAAATCTCCATTCGTGGTAATGAAGATCGTTTCTCCAGAAATGCAAGAGCCGTCTGCAGAATTCAGTTTGAACTGCCCTCAGGACTTCCCTGCCTGCAAGAAGACTAAAGCTACTGTCATCAAGCCTGCTATCCCTGCTACTTCCAAAGGAAAAGAAGTGATTTTCATTGAAGATCCGATTAAAGGATTAACTGTTCCACCACCCGTGTTTGAGATCTAGTCAAGTTCAAGGACTGTACCACTGACCCGAACTCAAAGGAGGAATCACAATAGAAAAGTTCGGAGGGCCATCAAAGCCCAGACTATTGAAAACACACCCGTTGAGGAGGAGCCTCATCAAATTGAAGAGGTGTTACCAGAAATTTATCCAATCCTACGAGGGAGTATATTCCATCCTCTCACAGATACTGATGGATATGAGAGAATCTGAAAGATTGTTGCCGCATTACCATCACTCCATGAATACAGTGAGGAGGGAAAGAAATTCATTCCCATCACCCGAGTTAGTGTAGTATTCAGAAGGCTTGCTACTAAAGAAGGATGTTCTGTTAGTGAGCTACTTAAATTAGTGGGACATGCAATTTTCCCTCATATGAAAAAAGAAATTTTGAAGGATGTTAAGTCCGTTAGAAGGTCTCGCAAGTCGACCGTAAAGTCACCTACCCGTATTCCCATCTGGTACCATTTGGGAAACCGAGTTGACACTGCTATAGTCATCACCAATCATACCTTCAATAGGATCGCAGGTAACCGACCGATTAAGTCGAGACTGGGTCCGAGGAGCTTACCCGTCATTCCTGCAATCACGAAGAAAAAGACAAGACGATTACCTGACACTGTAGCCGGTCTACACCACAGGGAGCATACCTTCCCTTGAAATCCTGAAGTTTATACTAAGACGTCCCGTCTTAAGGCATCATCATCGAAGAAGAAAAGGGTATGGGTACCCAAGGTTGCTGCACCGATACAGTTCAGTGAGCCTGAAAGACAAGAAGTAAAAAAAGTGCCTGAAATATCTGACATCATTGCGACAATAGCCACCGAGATGGAGGAACAAGTAGAGGATATCCACCAAGGTCCTCTAGATCTTAGAGCAATCAAGGAATCAATAATTGAGGAAAAAGTTGAGAAACTCAAGATTGAGATTTTTGAGTTAGCTTGAGAGCACAGAGTTTCCGTCAATAGTGACGATGAAGATTTTGATTACGTTGATTACTTGGAGGAGGATTTCATGGATGTCCATGTGACCAAAACCAAAGCTACCACATCTACACGCAAGGCTCAACCACACACTGAAGAGAACGCTGTAGATGAGCTTCTTAGGGCCCTCCTTTTAAGGGATGAGCAAGTCAGTCTACTAGAGAAAAGAATAGAAGAGATGACTGCAGCTATGATGAGCACCACGATTGGCTTCTCCAGAAATTAACCAGCCAGAAATCATACACATCGCAGATGAAATAAGACCAAGATTGGCTTCTCCAGAGATTAATCAGCCAGAAATCATACACATCACAGATGAAAGAACGGAGGCTACTTCAACAGACAAACATGAACAAACAAAGAAGTATTCTCCATTAGGTGCCATGCCAGAAAAAGAGTTCAAGCAAATGGTTGAACAAGTACGGGATGCTTTAGCCCAGTCCAAGGGCAATGCATCAATTTTAAAGGGTAGACCTTACCCGAAGGAGTTTGATGCCGTCCCTTTCCCCAAGGGTTTTGTGGCTCCAAAATTTAAGATATTTGATGGGACTAGAAATCCCAGACAGCACATAGCACATTTCCGAGCCAGTTGTGGCAACACGAGGAATAATGAGGCTCTACTCTGCCAGTAGTTCGTCAGCAGCTTATTAGGGATTGCTTTCAACTGGTACGCTGACTAGCCCAATGGGTCAGTTAAAACATTTTCTGAGTTGGAATAGTTGTTTGTGAAAAGATTTTCTGGTGCACCGCATCAAGTGTCTATTGGAGAGCTCATGATGGAAGAGCAGAGGCTTAATGAAACCTTGACAGACTATATTTTGAGGTGGAGAAACCTTAGCATGAAATGTGAACCTCAGCTACAAGAACATCAAGCAATTTAGATTCTACTCAAAAGCCTTCATGGGCCAATAGCTTTCATGCTTAAGGTACTCATCATCAAATCCTTCGAGAAGCTACTCAGTAAAGCCAATAGTCTTCAAGAAGAAATGAAGCACATAGAGCCGCATGAAAAGGCTAAGGTGACCAGAGTGTTCGAAAAAAAATCAACAGCAGTCGTAACTATCGACAAAGGAAATTAGCTGATAAAGATTTATGCAGAAGAGCATCGCCAATCTTCGTCGCAGTACTCTCAGAACCAGAGCAGTCAATCCAACCAATGACCTTCTCAGGAGGGATCACCTCGAACAGCGAGTAAAAGAATATTCCTGTTAGAGCGACAGAAAGCTATGTATTCCTTTAAGGATGAGGCCGTACCTAAAATATTCAAAAGCTTTGTTTACTCCTTCAAAGATGAAGCTGTACCTAAAATATTCAAAAGCTTGATGAAGAAATCAAGAATTCAAATCCCTGATCCAAAGAAACCTGAAGAGGTGGATAAGAAGAATGAACCAAATTATTGCCCATACCACCCCAAAGAAACCCGAAGAGGTGGATAAGAAGAATGAACCAAATTATTGCCCGTACCACTGGTTCCTTGGGCACACTATTGACAAGTGTTTTGTCTTTAAATACTAGCTCAAAAAGAACCTCAAGGAAGAGCATATAACAATCCCGAAGGAGTATTTGAGAGAACCTGAAAAAGGTTCCATAAACATGATTTCAGCTGAGTCAATTTCCCCCATCGATCCATATACTGGAACAGGCGGGTGAAGTACAACTTGGGATGAACTCAAGAGGGTCCTCAATCAAATACAAGATTCATCAAAACAAGCTTCTACGAATACCGAAGAAGGATGGAATGAGGTCTGGAGCAGGTCGTCCAAAAAGATACTAAACAAGATACAATTTGCATCAAAACAAGCCTCCAATCATAGTCTACAGCATACCGAGCCCGAGAAGAAGGTTTTGCCAGAAAATCCGTCATCTTCAAGAATAAAGAGCAATAAAAAGAAAAGCATCACTGCCAATATTGATAGCATGGGGGGTAGGATAGGAGCTGCCTCTACTAGACTAGTTGTCTCGAATTTGGGGAAGGAAATACTCGAACCCTTGACTTTGTATGATTATCTTTTTTCCCTCCGGGGCCTTATAAATGTAATGATTGTGATTTTGGCTATGTTTTGACTACTTTTGGTAATAATGTAACTGATTATGACCGACCTAGCTACGATCTCAACCCCCAAAATGATCCTCAAATTGTACTCGAGTCTGATGAACTCGCTGTCAAGTTTGAAGAAGAACTCAATGATATCGCTTACGACAGCACCGATAACGAAGAGCCAACTCTCAAGCACCATGGTGCACCATTTGCCATCAGCTTAGATCTTTCTAACAAGGAGGAAAAGAGACGGGAAGATTCAACAATGATATCTCAAGAAGAAGACGTCACAAAAGTTAACTTAAGGAGCGGAAAAGTGTTACCACCAAGAACAGCTCCGATCTCAAGAAGAAGAGATCATAGAAGTCAACTTAAGGAGCGAAAAAGTGTTACCACCAAGAACAACTCCAATATATAAATCAACTTAAGGTGCGGAAAGGTATTACCACCAAGAACAGCTCCAGCTGACAAAGGAAAACAGATAATGATTCGAGAAGAGATACCCCCACCTCCGCCAGTGGAAGAACCACATAATCAAGATAAAATTGGAGGACCCTAAAAAATAGACTACAATGTGCTAGGTCATCTTAGGAAGTTGATAAAATCGAAGGATCATACAAAGTAGACTACAACGTGCTAGCTCATCTTAGGAAGTTGCCGGCCCAATTAAGCATCTACGACGCTCTAATCCTATCAAAGGAGATGAGAGAAACTCTAGTTACAGCTTTGCTTGATCCAGAAATTTGCTTAGCTCAGTTGTCTAGCACATCCTTAGATGAAGTTTTCTCTTTAAGAGAATAGTTAAGGGTAACCTTCACAGATGAAGACTTGCTGCTCGGTACCGCCGACCACAACCATTTGCTCTACATCTCCTTCAACATCAGCAGATTTGTGTTATCCAGTGTTTTAGTGGATCCTATGGCATCTCTTAACTTGTTGATCCTACAGACATTGGCCTATTTGTATATTGAAGCTCAATAGCTTTCGGGCGATAAAATTATGTTAAGAGGATTCAACCAAAAGGGAGAAAGATCCCTTGGATCAATTACATTACTTATGATGGTTGAAGAACTCGTAACAACCGTTAAATTTCATATTATCGACGCCGAGACCTCTTTTAACGTTCTATTACATCGACCATGGATTCACAAGCACAATATGTTTCTATCATCCCTACACCAGTGCATTAAATACCGCAAAGATGGGCAAGAAAATTTTATCAAAGGAGATCTACAACCATTTTCAGTGCACGAAATTGGTATCCATGAAGATGCTGCCTACTACGCGCCTCCAAAGAGGACTATCTTCTCTCGTGAGGTTATCACAAAAAAAGATGAAGATTTAGGAGAATCACAAAAAGGAGGCCATACAACTCCGCTTCAACAACCTTCTACCACTCCCCTACAACGAGTTGGTGGAGGTTCCTCTAGTTCACGCACCTGAGGTCTAGGCCGGGGACGCGGACGAGGAAAGATGCATTTAATTGTTGAATGGACTAGGCCAACTATCAACATTGGTGACAAAGACAGTTTTGAAGATGAAATAATGATGACGAAGCAGAATAAACCTCAGTACGAGATATCCTTAGAAGATACAGAGAGGAATGAATGTGAAACAATGTATGATCGGATAAACCACTATGTGAATACATTGACCCTTACTCCGATTCCCCCTCAAAAGGTCGAGATTTTAGAGGTCAAGGAAGTCCGTAGTGTTGGTTCAAAGCCGATCAAATTTTACGTTGCTTCTACCTCTACTAAGCTTGAAAATTATGTAAATTTAGATGTTAATTCCAATGAATTTATGGAATTGCCTTTTGGTTACTTCTCGCCTTGTGTTCAAAAGTTAATTCAATAGGGACGCTTGCCAAAACAATTGACAAAACATAAATTTCAACTTTTTGAAAAACTATGGAATGCTAGAAGTTGAACTCCCAATTCAAAAAAAGGTCTCGGATTTGATACAGTTGGACCAGTCGATGATTTTGAATTTTGCATGATTATTACTGGTGGGTCAGAAGAGGATTGCCTCGATGTGGAGGATGACTCTACTGACCAACCAATAGAAGATGCTCCGCTAGAATTTGAGGACTCTACTGATCAACCAATAGAAGATGCTCCCCCAAAATTTGAGGAAGAAATTAAATCCACTGTCGATGAATTGAAAGAGATTAACCTCGGGACTGAAGAACGACCCCGACCTACATTTATAAGTTCTCTACTTGATGACGAAGAATCTGCAGAATTGGTCAAAGTATTAACAAAATTCAAAGATTACTTTTTATGGAGCTATGATGAAATGTCAGGGCTGTCAGCAGAGGTTGCAGTCCATAAACTTGGGGTCGAAAAGATTATAACCCCAGCAAAACAAGCTCCAAGGAGAATACGCCTTGAAATAGAACAACATGTCATCGCCGAGGTAAGGAAATTGATAGACACCAACTTTATCAAAGAAGAGCTATACCCCACGTGGTTAGTCAATATTGTACCTGTTAAAAAGAAAAATGGACAGCTCCACATTTGTGTCGACTTCAGAGATTTGAACAAGGCATGCTTGAAAGATGAGTTTCCACTACCTATACCAGAAGTGATGGTGGACATCGCTTCGACACATGAAATTTTCTCTTTAATGGACGGATCGTCAGGATACAACCAAATTATGATGGCTCCAGAGGATGCAGCACTTACAACTTTCAGTATACCAATTGGAATTTTCTGCTACAAAGAATGCCGGAGCAACATATCAGCGTGCAATGATGAAAATGTTTGACGACATCATCAATAATAAAGTAGAATGCTACGTGGATGATTTGGTCATCAAAAGTAAATAGAGAATAAACCATTTGTATGATTTGAGAATCGCGTTTGAATGATTACGATGATATGACCTTAAAAATGAATCCCTTAAAGTGCGTCTTTGGCGTCACCTCCGGGAAATTTCTAGGATTCGTTGTCCATCATCGGGGAATCAAGATCGACCGGCGTCACCTCCGGGAAATTTCTAGGATTCGTTGTCCGTCATCGGGGAATCGAGATCGATCTGGAAAGATTAAAGCTATCTTGGAAATGCCTCCCCCTAAAACCTTGAAGCAGCTACGTTCCTTCCATGGGAAGTTGGCATATCTGAGATGCTTTATTTTTAATCTCTCAGGTAGGTGTCAGCCTTTCTCTGCATTAATTAAAAAGGACGCTAATTTATTTGGGAAGAGAAGTGTCAGCGGGCCTTTGAGGGCGTTAAACAATATTTAATGACACCTCCTGTTTTGGCAGCCCTTATCCCACGGAAACCATTGATACTTTATACAGTAGCATTAGATGACTCTCTTGGAGCCCTCTTAGCCTAAGTCAATGAGGAGGGAAAAGAAAATGCGCTCTACTACTTGAGTCGTCATCTAATACCAATGGAGATAAGGTAAACACCTATTGAAAAGCATTGTTTGACATTAATTTTCACCGCTGAAAAGCTAAGACATTACATGCTTTCTCATTAGGTTACCCTAATTTTGAAAGTTAATCCATTACAATATTTGATGACCCGACCAACACTCTCCGGACGTTTAGCAAAATGGTCAATGATCTTATTGCAATTTGATATAACTTTTATTCCACTTCGTGCTATCAAGGGACAGATACTAGCAGACTTTCTCGCTGCACACCCCCTACCAGCTGGGTCCTCTCTCAACGACGAGTTACCAGACGAGCAAATACTACAAATGAAATCTTCTAGTGCACAATGCTGTGAAATGTACTTCGATGGTGTTTCGTCAACAGAAAAGACAAAGGATCAGGCATAGTTATACCAGGCAAAGCAGGGATTGGTTTGATTTTTATTACGCCAGATAAGGGTATGTTGAGGTTCTCATACCACCTGACAGAGCCGTGCACCAACAATGAAGCAGAATATGAAGCTTTAATCATCGGATTCGAGTTGATAATTTCAATGGATACAACAAACATTGCCATCTATGCTGACTCTCAACTTGTCATCCAACAGGTCACCGGACAATACAAAATTTTGAAAGAAAGACTAGCAGAGTACCATCAGTACACAATGAAGCTCCTGGAGCAAATCCCTTACGTGACTTTCTACCGGATTCCTCGGGGAGATAATACCCATGCCAACGCTCTAGCAAAACTCGCTAAAGAAATGGCATGTTCCCCGGAGGATTCTATCAGAGTCACGGTGCAAGGAAGACGAGCCTTGCCTCAAAATGACTTTGAAACTCTATTCAAACTTGGAAATGAAGAAACAATAAATACAGTTGTGGAAATCAATGAAGATTAGCTCAAGCCATTAATAGAATATTTGCATACTGGGAAGCTGCCGGAGGACAAGTCTGAGGTGCACCACATCACAAGAAGGGCTATGTCTTACGCTCTGGTGGGAAATGTTCTCTATAGAAGATTGTTCGACCAAATGTGGCCACAGTGTTTGAGCAGAGCCGAGGCACAAAATATTATCAAAGAGGTACATGCCGCATTGTGTGACGCTCACCAGTCAAGACCAAAAATGAAAATGAAGATAGAAAAACTCGGATATTATTGGCCAGCAATGATGTCTGATTACATGGATACGACCAGAAGATGTCACCAATGCCAAGTACATGGGGTGGTCTTACACTAGCCTCCTAATGTGCTACACCCAACTGTTGTCTCATGGTCATTCGAGTACTCAGGCACGGACATAATAGGTCCGATAGACCCTCCATCTTCTAAAGTACACAGGTTTATACTTGCCGCTAAAGACTACTTCTCCAAATGGGGGGAGGCAGTACCGTTACGCGAGGTTACGACACAGTACGTCCTTCAATTTTTCAAAGGCCAAATTGTCTACCATTTTAGAGTACCACGAAGAATAATCTTTGACAATGGGATAACTTTTAAAAGCACAAAGATCAACAATTTTGGCAGAAGACATGGGATAGATTGGAGATACTCTACAATTTACTCTCCCAGAGCAAATGGTGTGGCTGAACCTTTCAACAAGACACTGGTATAGATTTTAAAGAAAACACTGGATGAAAATAAGAAGGATTGGCATAACAAACTGTTAGAAACCTTGTGGGCCTACCAGAAGACTTTCAGGACTCCCACTTAGTGTACACCATATATGCTCGTGTATGGGTCTGAGGCCGTGCTACCGCTAGAAATCCAGACGTCATCTCTCAGAGTAGTGGTTGCCAACAAACTCACAACAGAAGAAAGTACAAAACTCAGACTTGAAGAACTGGAGAGTCTTGAGGGAAAATGATTGGAAGCACAGCAATATTTGTAGCTCTACCAGACAAAGATGGTACAAGCCCATGACAAATTGGTCCACCTAAGGACATTCAAAATTGGTGACCTCGTACTTGTGCTCAAAAGACCTATTCTTACTCGCCGCAAAATAGGTGGGAAGTTTGAGCCAACTTAGGAGGGACCATTTGTCATTGAGAAGGTCTATACAGGAGGAGCCTAGCAGTTAGTGGACTTTCGAGGTGAAAGACCCATGTTACCAATAAATGGACGATACCTAAAAACTTATTATGCAACCTAATGCCGCCTACCTTCATTTGCCTCTACTTGCATTGAAACTTTGAAACTTTGATTGTTTTAGGGTTATCTATGTGGCCAAATGTCTATCACCGGGTCCAAATTTTGTAATTAACCTCAATATAATGAAAATTTTGAGAAAGATTCTTGAACTTTACACGTCCTCATTTTTGCTTTTAAATTTAAATACCCTACTAAATTAGACGAAACTCACCCATAAAATGAATAATCCTTTTCACCAAAACAAACTAAAATTTACTTTAATGAATACTTTGTTTTATCCTTGTTCATGCCAAGCTTCAGCCCACTGACATTTTTCTTATGGTCTGCAGAAAAATGTCAGGATAGAGGCTGATATTTGCCTTCCAGGACGGCTGGAACCTGACACTGAATAAAAAAGATTGCACCGCAAGGAGGTGTCATAGATTTCAACGTGGATTTCAACCAAGTTGATATGGACTACGAGGGTCCTCTAATGGACGTAGTCAAAAATGAAGAAAAGGAGGGACTGCCTTCACTGTTGAGGGTGACTACTCAAGACAATGTGTCACGCAAAGGTAAAAATGTGATAGCGGAACAAGATTCAATGGAGGGGCCCAGCCGTTTGCCTTCCATGGTGGCTACTCCAGTAAGGGACCTGATAGCTGCCCATAGTGAACAACTACCAAATATTCCACTCCACAGAACGCAGTGCAGAAATGCCAGTCGAAAGAAACAGAGAGCCTTTTTGCGACAGGAACGCAAACGCCAGAGAAACGTGAGCAATTTTCTTACCCCCATTCCTGAGGGACATATTTACGATCCAAATCTGAGAGAAACTTCTGCCAGCCTGCCCACTACAGATGAAGAGTCAGGATTTGTGACAGAATCAGATATGCTCCAAGTTCTAGATATCTTATGCAGAGGTTGCCCAACATGCAATGTTGAGGTACCAGCCGAGACATCAGTCACGGGCGCATTTGTAGAATTCCCAGACTGTAATGTTCTAGATCTACAACATTTCAGTACATTAGAAGAATACACTTCAAGCACCAACGAGTCTCAAACTCCAGACATTNCCCAACATGCAAAGTTGAGGTACCAGCCGGGACATCAGTCACGGGCGCATTTGTAGAATGCCCAGACTGTAACGTTCTGCATCTACAGCATTTCAGTACATTAGAAGAATACACTTCAGGCACCAAAGAGTTTCAGACTCTAGAATTTGCGACAAATGAACCATATGTCCCACTCGGGACGGATCAGCGCGCACCATGGAGCCCACGATCATACATTCCACTAGAGGCTGAATCTCATATTCCAGATCGACCAACACCAGTTAGGTTCCTGCCGAGGCCCAAAGGAAGGAACACCCACGGCAGCTGCCAACTCCTGGTATGGTAGAATACTACAAAATAAGCAGTGTAAATAAAAGAGAATTCGAATTTTATGAAGAGGTTCAGGGAAAGTTCATCAATATATTGGAAGGCCTGGAGCTATATACCAGGGTTTTCTCTGAAACTGATTGAAGAAGCATTCTGGACTGCATCTTTGATATAAGAGATAGAGGCCGAGCAGGCCTTCTCATGGAGAGAACATATTCCGAGCCAAAGAAATGGATGCGGGGAAATGGAAGAATCACCATCCAATGCGGCTGTTGCTATAGTTTTACGAACAATAGATAGGGGAATCCGCTTGGGATCCTCAGATATGACCAAGTGGATCCGTTACCACCAATGATAAAATGGATGATGAAGAGAATGGTCATGTGGAATGTTCTACCCGCTATATGCATTCCTAACAGCTGCATCATCAACATTTATGAAGAAGGTGACTGCATTCCCCCACACATCAACCATCATGATTTTGTGAAGACTTTCTGCACGATCTCATTCATGAGTAAAAGCAATATTCTATTTGGAAAAGAAATCGATGTTGTCGGCCCTGATGAATTCAGAGGTTCTGTGGAGATTCCTCTTCTAGTCGGTTCAGTACTCGTTCTCAAGGGAAACGGTGTAGACGTTGCCAAGCACTGCATTCAAGGAGTACGACAACGTAGGGTGTCTGTAACCTTCTGTAGAATCGATGATAGTAAAATACCATATGGATTCCAGCNAAGATCCGATGGAGGGGCCCAGCCGTTTGCCCTGGATGGTGGCTACTCCAGCAAGGGACCTGATAGCCGCCCATAGTGAACAACTACCAAATATTCCGCTCGGCAAGACGCAGCACAGAAATGCCAGTCAAAAGAAACAGAGAGCCTTTTTGCGATAGGAACGCAAACGCCAGAGAGATGTGAGCAGTTTTCTTACCCCCATTCCTGAGGGACATATTTACGACCTAGATCTGAGAGAAACTTCTGCCATCCTACCCACTACAGATGAAGAGTCAGGATTTATGACAGAATCAGATATGCTCCCAGTTCCAGATATCTTATGCAGTGGTTGCCCAACATGCAAAGTTGAGGTACCAGCCGGGACATCAGTCACGGGCGCATTTGTAGAATGCCCAGACTGTAACGTTCTGCATCTACAGCATTTCAGTACATTAGAAGAATACACTTCAGGCACCAAAGAGTTTCAGACTCTAGAATTTGCGACAAATGAACCATATGTCCCACTCGGGACGGATCAGCGCGCACCATGGAGCCCACGATCATACATTCCACTAGAGGCTGAATCTCATATTCCAGATCGACCAACACCAGTTAGGTTCCTGCCGAGGCCCAAAGGAAGGAACACCCACGGCAGCTGCCAACTCCTGGTATGGTAGAATACTACAAGATAAGCAGAGTAAATAAAAGAGAATTCTAGTTCTATGAAGAAGTTCATGAAAAGTTCGTCAACATATTGGAGGGCCTGGAGCTATATACCAGAGTTTTCTCTAAAACTGAATGAAGAAGCATTTTGGACTGCATCTTCGATTTAAGAGATAGAGGCCGAGCGGGCCTTCTGATGGGGAGAAAATATTCCGAGCTAAAGAAATGGATGCGGGGAAAGGGGAGAATCACCATCTAATGCGGTTGTTGCTATAATTTTATGAACGACAGACAGGGGAATCTGCCTGGGATCCTCAGATACGACCAAGTGGATCTGTTACCACCGATGATAAAATGGATGATCAAGAGAATGGTCAAATGGAATATTTTACCCGCTACTTGCATTCCTAACAGTTGCATAATCAACATTTATGAAGAAGGTGACTACATTCCCCCACACATCGACCATCATGATTTTGTGAGGCCTTTCTGCACGGTCTCGTTCATGAGTAAAAGCAGTATTCTATTTGGAAAAGAAATCGATGTTGTCGGCCCTGGTGAATTCAGAGGTTCTATGGAGATTCCTCTTCCACTCGGTTCAGTACTCGTTTTCAAGGGCAACGGTGCAGACGTTGCCAAGCACTGCATTCCAGGAGTACGACACCGTAGGGTGTCTGTAACCTTCCGCAGAATGGATGACAGTTAAATACCATATGGATTCCAGCAAGACCCAGAATTAGAGGAGTTGTTTCCATATGAGCTATGACAAGGTTGTACCTTTAAGTACATGCAAAGGGAACTCTTATCCTGGAGCATGACTTAGAAGATCTTCTTAACAAGGAGCTCAATATACCAGGCACAGAGAGTTCACTTACTTTCTTTTAACAGCATGATATGTATCTGATGTATTCAGTCTATGATGTAGTCATAGCGTGAGATAATTCTCAATGTATTTCAGCATAGGTTACATGAGGTACCTTTTTGAGGCATTAGCCTATGTTTGATTTGTAGCATCTTTATTAAAGTAGATTAATGGAAATTTCTCTCAAATTATGCCTTTTTGTCAGTTTCCTTTTTGTGCGATGGATGAAAGCCGTGAACCATGCGATGGTTCAGAATTTCAATGAACACAGAATGAAACAACAAATCTTCAACAACAAACAAAACACAAATGAAAAAATAATCATAAATGAGCGAATAAAAAAACAAGTTTCTTTTTAAATCAATATATTAAAATTAAAACTTTAAAAGCGTATTTTGAAAAATTAAATTGTGATAAAAACAACAAGAAAATAAAACAGGCCTGTTGAGTAGATTCTTCCATTTTCGGAATTTCGTACTCTTTGCGCGCGTAGCACAACCATCGTTTTCTATACTAACTCTCTGCACATCCTCACAAAATTTCACATTCTGCACAAAAACTCCACAAAGCTTTACAAATCTCCTTCAACAAGATCAACCTTTTTCACATGATACATTTCAATAAATTTAACGCTACTAACTCTCTTTTGAGAATTGACCTACATTTCAATTCTCACTTCTGAATCAGTCCCATATTTCTGATTCATTACATTCGGGGTAGGTCCTTACATTTTGACACCCTCTTTTCAGAATTGACCTACATTTCAATTCTCACTTCTGAATCAGTCCCACATTTCTGATTCATTACATTCAAGGTCAGTCCTTACATTCTGACACTCTCTTTTGAGAATTGACCTACATTTCAATTCTCACTTCTGAATCAGTCCCACATTTCTGATTCATTACATTCGAGGTCGGTCCTTACATTCTGGCACTCTCTTTTGAGAATTTACCTACATTTCAGTTCTCACTTCTGAATCAGTCCCGCATTTTTTATTCATTACATTCGAGGTCGATTCTTACATTCTGACACGCTCTTTTGAGAATTGACCTACATTCCAATTCTCACTTTTGAATCAGCCCCACATTTCTGATTCATTACATTCGATGTCGGTCTTTACATTCAGACACTCTCTTTTGAGAATTGACCTACATTTCAATTCTCACTTCTGAATCAGTCCCACATTTCTTATTCATTA
Organism: Phalaenopsis hybrid cultivar; assembly: GCA_002079205.1. Taxonomy (NCBI): domain Eukaryota; kingdom Viridiplantae; phylum Streptophyta; class Magnoliopsida; order Asparagales; family Orchidaceae; genus Phalaenopsis; species Phalaenopsis hybrid cultivar. The sequence continues at coordinate 10,318 of JXCR01134062.1, read as the reverse complement.
CATTCGAGGTCGGTCCTTAAATTTCGGCACCCTCTTTTGAGAATTGACCTACATTTCAATTCTCACTTCTGAATCAGTCCCATATTTCTGATTCATTACATTCGGGGTAGGTCCTTACATTTTGACACCCTCTTTTCAGAATTGACCTACATTTCAATTCTCACTTCTGAATCAGTCCCACATTTCTGATTCATTACATTCGAGGTCGGTCCTTACATTCTGGCACTCTCTTTTGAGAATTTACCTACATTTCAGTTCTCACTTCTGAATCAGTCCCGCATTTTTTATTCATTACATTCGAGGTCGATTCTTACATTCTGACACGCTCTTTTGAGAATTGACCTACATTCCAATTCTCACTTTTGAATCAGCCCCACATTTCTGATTCATTACATTCGATGTCGGTCTTTACATTCAGACACTCTCTTTTGAGAATTGACCTACATTTCAATTCTCACTTCTGAATCAGTCCCACATTTCTGATTCATTACATTCGAGTTAAGTCCTTACATTTTGACACTCTCTTTTGAGCATTGACCTACATTCCAATTCTCACTTCTGAATCAGTCCCACATTTCTGATTCATTACATTCTAGTTAGGTCCTTACATTTTGACACCCTCTTTTGAGAATTGACCACATTCCAATTATCACTTCTCAATCAGTCCCACTTTTCTGATTCATTACATTCGAGATCGGTCCTTACATTCCGACACTCTCTTTTGAGAATTGATCTACATTTCAATTCTCACTTCTGAATCAGTCCCACATTTCTGATTCATTACATTTGAGGTCGGTCCTTACATTCAGACACTCTCTTTTATGAATTGACCTACATTTCAATTTTGACTTTTTAATCAGTCCCATATTTCTGATTCATTACATTCGAGATCGGTCCTTACATTCCGACACCCTCTTTTGAGAATTGACCTACATTTCAATTCTCACTTCTGAATCAGTCCCACATTTCTAATTCATTACATTCAAGGTCGGTCCTTACATTCTGACACCCTCTTTTCAGAATTTACATACATTTCAATTCTCACTTCTGATTCAGTCCCACATTTTTTATTCATTACATTCCAGGTTGGTCCTTACATTCTGACACTCTCTTTTGAGAATTGACCTACATTTCAATTCTCACTTCTGAATCAGTCCCACGTTTCTGATTCATTACATTTGAGGTCGGTCCTTACATTTCGGCACTCTCTTTTGAGAATTGATCTACATTTCAATTCTCACTTCTGAATCATTCCCACATTTCTGATTCATTACATTCGAGGTCGGTCTTTACATTCCTACACTCTCTTTTGAGAATTGACCTACATTCCAATTCTCACTTCTGAATCAGTCCCACAATTCTGATTCATTACATTCGAGGTTGGTCCGCATTTCCAAATCAGTCCTACATTTCTGATTCATTACATTTGAGGTCGGTCCTTACATTTCGACACTTTCTTTTGAGAATTGACCTACATTTCAATTCTCATTTCTGAATCAGTCCTACATTTTTGATTCATTACATTTGAGGTCGGTCCTTACACTCGGACTCTCTCTCTGTCTTTTTGAATTGATATCTGAATTTCAATTCCCACCTCGGGTTCAGCACTTACATTCTGATTCCCATCCTTTGGAAATCTTTAAAATTTCATAACTCAAAGTCCACTCTCCAATCCCCAGCGAGAGTCCCTACTCCTTGATTTCAACCAAACAATCACATGCTAATTCCCTAGCGGAAACTATTCACACACACAACTCTGCACATACTTCAGAGTATTTTGACTTAGAAGTTTGTATTGGCTTTCGTTGATCTCGTCGGTCAACACCAATACGCGCGGTGTGCTTGCCCAGCACACCACACCTATTAGGGGTCCATTTGTTGACCTCACTTTTGGTTGAGATTTAATTTTTCCTCTTTAGTAGCCTAAGTTCTAGCTATAGGACTCTCCTATTGACTATTCTTAGAAAAGTAGAAAAGGTGCCCTCAACACTAGAAATTCCAAACTCTTCTCTACTTAACTTGAAGTTCCACATGTTGGTCTCAACCTCTAAATACTTAATAGGTGGGGTCACTATGGGGAAACTCAAAATGAGTCACCCTTAGGATTGCTTGACCTTAGGGTTGACCCTGGGTGTTGGTCTAGGGCTAAGGCACTCACTAAATTCACTACTCTTATCTGCACCCACAATCACTCACATCCCTGAACTCAAATTTCTAGCCTAGATCCCTTGATCTTTTGGGATAATTGTGTAGATGGTCCCCTAAACCTACTAGCCCTAGGGCTATGGTTTAGCTAAGACCACTATGTAGAGGACCCAAAATGGGGTTTTCATTGGTCCATGGCTTTTTGGTGATGATTGGTATCTCAACTCTACCAAAATACCCATCTTGGTCATTTACCCCTAAAACACCCCCAAATTACCAAAATACCCCTCCATAGATCAAAGTCCCAAAAATTCTAAAAATTTCCAGAAAATCCCAATAAATCCCAAATATTCCCAATTTCATTTCTTTCAACTAGTACATGACCCAATTTGGCCAATTTGACCATCTTTCACCAAAATCCCCAAATTGCCCTTTAAAGACCCAAATTTCCCAAAATCCAACTCAAATGTCCATCAATTTGATCTCAATTGACCCCAATTCCAACCCTAAACTCAAATTAACTTTTTATGTGACCAAAATAAACCAAATCCAATCTCAATTGGTCCATGATTTGAGCCCAATTTTGATTTGGCTCAAAACCCCAATTTTTATCATATGACCTAATCTCACCAAATTGAACCCATAGCCTTATCAAATGGCCTCAATTAATGTTGAAAAATATTTATAACAATCCTATATATCAAAATAAACTATCAATTGGCCTTGGTGAAGTCTCAAATCCATTTGAACTTGGCCTAAATCCAAAATTCCCAAAATTAGCCCCAAATTGGCTAAGTCCCCAAATTTCACCCAATTGATTCCCTTAACCTCCAAATTGGCATCCAATTAATGTTGAAAACCCTTCATGAGGTCACTATTGACCATTTAAAATAATCAATTTAGACTTAGCCCAAGGCTAACCGAGCTTAGGGGTCCCTATTGACCATTTACAATAATCAATTTGGACTTAGCCCTAGGCTAACCCAAGCTAGAGCCCTACCTATTGACTATTTATTTGATTTCCTTAACCCCCAAATTGGCATCCAATTCATGTTGAAAACTCTTCATGAGGTCCCTATTGACCATTAAAAAGTCCCTAAATTTCACCCAATTGATTGCCTTAACCTACAAATTGGCATCCAATTCATGTTGAAAACTCTTCATGAGGTCCCTATTGACAATTTACAACAATAATTTTGGAACTTAGCCCAAGGCTAACCCAAGCTAGACCCAAACCTAGCTCAACATGACCAAATTGATTAAAGTTCAAAGTTCCTTCAAATTGACCCCCCAATTGAATAGCCCAACATGACCAAATTGATTAAAGTTCAAAATTCCCTCAAATTGACCCTTCAATTGAATTCAAAACCACTTCCATCCTTCACCAAAGTTGTTCCTTAGGATACTCTACACCAAATTAAACAATTTTTTTTTGGGTCAATTGACATGGCTAACCTAGCCCAAATCCAAGTTTTGGTCATTTGCATCTACTTGGACCCATGAACTAAATGTGACCTAACCACCCTAAAGCCACAAAATTAACTCCACCACAGCCATTAATTGGACTAAGTGACCAGTGCAAACACCATGAAACCACTAGCCATGGACCAAAGGTCCCCCAAATTAAGGGATCTTATTTCCAAAAATGCACATGCTTAAGGCATGGACCAAAGGTCCCCCAAATTAAGGGATTTTATTTCCAAAAATGCACATGCTTAAGATACTGGACCAAAGGTCCCCCAAATTAAGGGATCTTATTCCCAAAAATACACATGCTTAAGATATCTGGACCAAAGGTCCCCCAAATTAAGGGATCTTATTTCCAAAAATGCACATGCTTAAGATATCTTTACCAAATCAAAACACATTTGCATTAAATTGTTGTGTTGGATTCCTCTTGGTTTCCTAAGCTCCTAGCCACCTCCCCCTGGCTGGCCGGCCAGCCTAGTGGCTGGAAAAGCCAAAAATTGAGAGCCACACCCATGGCACCTCTCCCAAATCAAACCTGGAGGCCAGCTTATCCAAGNCAAAACCACTTCCATCCTTCACCAAAGTTGTTCCTTATGATCATCTACACCAGATGCAACAATTATTTGGGCCAATTGACATAGATAACCTATCTCAAACCCAAGCTTTGGTCATTTGCACCCACTTAGACCCATGCACTAAATGTGACCTAACCACCTTAAGGCCACAAAATTAACTCTCACAGCCATTAGTTGGACCTAGTGACCAGTCTAAACACCATGAAACCACCTAAATCAAGCCATATTAGTTGGACCTAGTGACCAGTCCAAACACCATGAAACCACCTAAATCAAGCCATGGACCAACGTTTTCCACCCACTTGGACCCATGCACTAAATGTGACCTAACCACCTTAAAGCCACCAAATTAACTCCCCCACAGCCATTATCTTAGTGACCAGTCCAAACACCATGAAACCACCTAAATAAAGCCATGGACCAAAGGTCTGGACTTAGTGACCAGTTCGAACACCATGAAATCACCTAAATCAAGAAATGGACCAAAGGTCACCCAAATTAAGGGATCGACTTAGTGACCAGTCCAAACACCATGAAATCACCTAAATCAAGCCATGGACCAAAGGTCCCCCAAAGTTGGACCCATGCACTAAATGTGACTTAACCACCCTAAGGCCACCAAATTAACTCCACCACAGCCATTAGTTGGACTTAGTTTCCAAACACCATGAAATCACCTAAATCAAGCCATGGACCAAAGGTCCCCCAAATTAAGGGATCTTATTTTCCATGAAATCACCTAAATCAATCCATGGACCAAAGGTCCCCCTATATGTGACCTAACCACCTTAAAGCCACCAAATTAACTCCACCACAGCCATTAGTTGGACTTTCGAACACCATGAAATCACCTAAATCAAGAAATGGACCAAAGGTCACCCAAATTAAGGGATCGACTTAGTGACCAGTCCAAACACCATGAAATCACCTAAATCAAGCCATGGACCAAAGGTCCCCCAAAGTGACCAGTCCAAACACCATGAAATCACCTAAATCAAGCCATGGACCAAAGGTCCCCCAAATTTAGGGATCTTATTTCCAAAAATGCACACGCTTAAGATATCTTTGTCAAATCCAAACACATATGCATTAAATTGCTGTGATGGATTCCTCTTGGTTCCCTGATTTCGTTGTATCATTCTTTGTTCATATGGCTTCTCATCNGCACCCAAACTTATGCCCTGAGAGCCACCCCATGGCCATTTTTATAAAAACTCATCTCCCACGGCCATGGGAAGTGTGCTAAAATTTTCCTAGAGAGGCCTCTCCAAACTTCACATAAAGCTTCCTTAAGATCCCCTCAGTGCATTCCGACCATTTTCCCTCAACCATTTCCATTATCGGAGCTCAATTTTGAGCTTGAAACCTTGTCGGAAACCAGGACAGAACCCAACACACCTCCACACTCCACCAAACTTCAATTGCTTGTGCTCACACCTTCATAATAGCAAGAGAAGAAAAAGCCCCATCACTTACCCCTGAAATAGCCTCCACTATAGCTCTAGACCAACACCTGAAATCGAGCTTGGTCGAATTCATACCTAGGCTTTACACCAAGATTAGGGACTCAATCCCTAGCCTCCTTGGACCCCAAAAAATGTGTCGAGCATCTCTGATTGAAGCCTCCCTTCTCAGACCAAAGGTATAAAACTTCTCCTCCTCCAGAGCTTATTTTGATTATCCATCTACTTAGGCTTAATTTTGTGGTACATTAACCGTATGGTTGTGTTCGTCTCACTTAGACGAGTCCATAGGATTAAACCCAAAGTCATTTGGTTGAGTCTAGGCTGAGATCTTATGGTTTTAGTGTGGATGTTCATGAGATCATTCTATTGGGGACGATGACTAGGAGCCGTTCGATTGCGCGTGTATCACATGGATGGCCAAGATCGAGCCGGACAGTGCTTTCAAACATAAACCGCAAGCCGAGTCAGCAAGCTACGTGGACGGCGGCGTCCAACTAGAGCACGCCTTGCATGCCTTCAAAGCCGTCATAGGATGAGGTGGCACGTGCGATTTAAATAGATAAACAGGGCTTTTCGCATGCCTTCGGAGCTGCCTAGGATCTAGTCAACACACGCTGTTTAAATAGATAAATAGGGCTTTTTAAATTATTTAAATGCTTGCACGCGCTGTTTAAATAGATAAATAGGGCTTTTTCCTATTTATTTAAATACCCTTAACTTTATGCCTTCGGAGCCGTCGTAGGTTGAGGTGGCACGCGTAGTTTAAATAGATAAATATGGCTTCTTCTATTTATTTAAATACCCCCAAACTTATAAAATCCTAACTTTGTGTAGAAAAATCACAAAAATAAAATAAAAATACCCTCTTGCTCAGTGAACAGAGTAGAACAATGTGGAATAAATTTCAAGACCATGTTATGCATATGTTATTTTTAATTAATTAAAGACAGTTTTGAATTATTTGATTCTCCATGCATATTGATATATCATCTTGGCTTGAAACTTTGACATGTTGTAACCTCTGTCAGGGGAAATATTCTCCGATTTTTCCAAATTCAGAGAAGGTTCCTATACAGAGATCTACATTTTTCAAGTTATTTCACATTATTTATTTAAAATGATAATGTAAATTAGCATATTGATTAGAAAATCCTAAGAAAATTTTGGAAGGTCCATCATGACTAGAGAAACCTTTGTAATTTCATGGGTCAAGTCATTTAAAATGCACTTAAATTTTGCAAACACTAAATCACTAAGATAATTAATTTTAAAAAATATAAACATTTAAATGATTTAATTTTTAATCTCCACTATGCTTTATGATCTAGAGAACTCATCATAAAAATTTCAAAATATTTGGAGTTCATTTGACAACTTAAATTGATTTTTAAAGATAAATACTACTCTTGGAAATTAAATGATTTTTAAAAATCAAAATATAACTCAAAAAATTATGAAACTTAGTTTTTTGAGTTCTCTGTGATCAGGGATATTTTCTAAAAATAAAACTATATTTAAAATAAAAACTTGATTTTTAGCCAATTTTAAAATTTTGAATAATTAAAAATCTAAAATCATAAAAATAATAAAACTCATGGAAATGTTCTAAATTACTTCCTAATCACTTAGGAACAATTAGAATATTTTTCTTGATTTTCTAAACAAAGATATTGAATTTCAAAGCTTAAAAATGTTTTCTTTAAAAAAAGCTAAAAATGAGTTTTCATAATTCTAATAAATCAAGAAAAAAAATCAGAAAAATATGAAATTTTCTCCTCTAAGTTCTCTAACCTCAGAGAGATTTTTAAAAAATAGAAAACTTAATTTTCACCACCTAAACTATTTTATTTTTATTAAATAGCCAAGAACTTAAAATAATTCTAATAAATCACAGAGAATTCAAAAAATTATGAAATTTTATCCAAAGGCTTGTCTTGTCTAGGTCTACCTCTAGTAAACATTTCAAGGGATTCGAATTTACCTTGGTCAAGTTAGGAATTTTCATTGAAAAATATTATTTTTGCATGAAAATAATTATATAAATTAAATTAAATTTTGAAAAATTATATTTTTTTCCTCTGATGTCTTAATTGACCCATGAATGAGGTAAGATAAAAATTTCAAAGTCATTTGAATTGAATTTGACAAATTATGAGGTGTTAGAGCATTAGCGGCAAATGTATAATTTTGGAAGTTTTGCCTTAATTAACATTTTAGCTTAATTCAAGGAGGGAAAATGGGTAACCTCTAATTTTAATCAAATTATTTGATGTGGCTTAAGTTAAGGAGGGGAAATGGGTAACCTCTGATCTTAATCAATTTATTTGATGCTTGAAAGCAAAGGGGTTAATTGGTAGAAACCAATCTCACTTTCTTAATTAAGATTAATAAATTTCTAAACTAAAGGGGTTAATTGGTAGAAACCAATCTCACTTTCTTAATTAAGATTAATAAATTTCTAAATCAGGCTTAATTCAAAGGAGAGAAAATGGGTAACCTCTGATCTTAATTAATTTATGGATGAAACATGCAAGGAGGGAAAATGGGTAACCTCTGATCTTAATCAATTCATTTGATGTTTGAAACACAAAGGATTGGTAGAAACCAATCCTCACTTTCTTAATTAAGTTAATAAATTTCTAAATTATTAAAATTTGAAAGTTTATTAAAATTAAATGATCTATGGGTAACCTCTGATCTTAATCAATTTATTTGATGCTTGAAACACAAGTGGTTAATTGATACAAGGAGGGGAATGGGTAACCTCTAATTTTAATCAATTTACTTGATGTTTGAAACACAAAGGGGTTAATTGGTAGAAACTCTGATCTTAATCAATTCATTTGATGTATGAAACACACTCTAATATTAATCAATTCACTTGATGTTTGAAACATAAAGGAGTTAATTGGTAGAAACCAATTCTTCTTAATTAAGATTAATAAATTTCTAAATTATTAAAATTTGGAAGTTTATTAAAATTAAATTATCTTGGACTTAGGGGTATGACTTTTGAAGCCAATACTTAATCAATTTAATACCCCTATTTTGGTTTTTAAAATAGAATCCAAATCATGAATCATGACCACTTAAAGCTTAACTCTTTTCAAAACAAATTAAGACACTCACTTAGGTCTTAAGGGCTTATAGTTGACTTAAGCCAAATCAAAATTGACTAAATGAGGATTAGAGAAATAAACATAATTATATCAAACATCCTTAAAACACCACTAATCAAAATTGACTAAATGAGGATTAGAGAAATAAACATAACTAAATCAAACATCCTTGAAACATCCATCCTTGAAACACCATTAAGCCCAATTAGGATTAAAAATTTGGCTAAGTGTTCAAATTACATTAGCGTGCCTCTTTAAGTGTCTTCACCTACATAATTTTCAAATTAAATGATAAGTGACAATTACCCTATAACTTGCCTCTTTAAGGGACTTCACCCACATAATTCTTAAATTGAATCACAAGTGATAATTACCCTATTCTTATCCCTTTAAGGGTCATCACCCACATAATTTTCAAATTGAATGACAAATGATAATTACCCCTTTCTTAGGGATAATTAGGGTTCACTGAGTAATAAGGGTATTTACAGGATGAACCATTAAGCAACATAATGAGTTTAAATGAACTCGAGGCTTTTCAACAGTTGGTGAGAGGGAGGCATAGACCTGCTTCCTCCTTCTAACTTGTTGGATACCTCAGAGGTCTATTAAACTTAATATACTTTGCTCAACGAAATCATCCTTAATTAAACTTTTATGGACTCACCAAGATATGACATAGGGTTAGGAAAATTACCAAAACTTTACCTTTCCTGCTCTTCATAAACTGCCTTAACATGCATTT
>JXCR01134061.1:18942-34815 GCA_002079205.1 Phalaenopsis hybrid cultivar | reverse complement strand
ATATATATATATATATATATATATATATGTAAATACCCGAATTTTTAAATATAACAACTGAAGCAATAACATAAGCAATTAAATGGTGGTCTAATCACTAAACATTAAAAATTACTGCATTTTTAAGAAGTCCCATCAATGTACACGACTTAATTTGTTTTAAATTTCAAGAGCATATTTAAAAGTTTATTGGAAAATTTGATGCAATGCTCCTGTTCGTTGTAATCATGATAGATATGTCCCAATATTGATATGATTCGATTGATGGTGGCACGTCTGTTTCATTATTTAGGACTTTTCCTCCGAATATATTTGAAGGGCTCACATCGGCTATCTCTTAAAAAAATATCTCTAAATTATCTTTCATTAATTCCTTTTCATTAAAAGGAATGATCTGAGGCCATTATACGAGTACTGTTTATTCCCGATGCGCCAAACAATTCGAGTATCACACCCTCCACTGAGGGGAATCGAACCTCAGACTAGAGGAGACTTACAACTTACAAGCAGATGCCCAGCAAACTGGTCTAAGTACGAGGTATATATATATATATATATATATATATGTGTGTGTGTGTGTGTGTGTATGTATATGAAAATGACATTTCGTTTTCCTCATTTAACCTTTTTTTTTCTAAAATCAAACAATTTTATATGTATATGTGTATATGCATGTATGTATTTTTATAAGTATTTATGTATGTATGTGATAATGACATTTTATTTTCTTAATTTAATTTTTTTTGTTTAAAATCGAACCGAAAATAGCAATTCATACAACCTTTATTTCAAAACCAAAAATCGAACAATCCTTGAATAAATTGAACCAAATATGCCTTTTTATTATACAATTTATATAACCATGCTCTTCCTTCATGCAACATATCTCTCCAGCTTTAAATTTTCCCCAACATATATATGACACAATTTTCAATGGTATATATGGTTGATCCCACTAAACCCAACATAGTATGATGCATGGTAAAGATAGATGTTTAGTTAAGTGCATTGTCACAACACACTTTAGCATAAGTCATGGATATCGTAGGTTCAAATTAGGAGAATAATTAGTTGGCTTTTCCGAAAAAAAAATCATAAATTGGAGCAACTTTCAGCCATTGGCATTTCACCATGGCCATCTTAACCAGCATCAGAACTTCTAGATGTTCCATCAACATATAATATTCAACATGAAGGTAATTAAAGTTGAAGGAAAGGGCAATTCTCTTTCCATACTAGCATTGAGCTTACTTCATTAAGAGAAACAATGACATGTATACAAAGAATTTTTTGTTAGAGTTACTTTGAGAATCTAATTGGCAAAGCCAAAAATATTTTTTTTTGTTATTCAAAGGCAACTTCTTACTCATCTATTTGTTAGAAGTCGGTATTTCGAGCACCAATGAGTATTTTCTAGAATAACAAATATTTATCTTCTACATAAATGAAGAATTGAGATTTGCCTATGCTATTCATTTATCCAAGTGTTGCACCTTTTTTAAAGCTTTAATTTTTTTTGTGTTTGCTTTCCTCAATGGGTGACTATAATCCTAAAATGATTGATTGTCACTTCTTAATTTTCATGGAGTACACTAACTCTAGTTGGAGTTGGTAGCTTTATTTTCAAGTGTAGGATAAAAATAACAACCACAAAAATGGAGTAGAGTAGTCTTTCAAAGGTAACATTATAAGATAAATCTAATTAAATTTTTATAAAATTGAATGTTGTACTTGTTAAGGAAATTGATTAAGTGATAGGTAGATTAATTATTGTTTTTACCTTCACTAGTTGATTGTTAAAATCATAAATGGACTTCTAATTGATTGGAGCTTTTCTTTCAGCAAGCATGAGCTGTGGAATATTACGATATTAAAGAAATTTTCCTCTCTTAAAATTTAACAAATCAACAGTTTTAGGATTAATGATGAGCGAGCCATGATGTAAAATATGAGTCTCTCAAATTTAAAAACATCAAATGTGAAGAAATAATTAGTATGGGTTTTTTTTTTTATGGCAACTTCCTAAGGATGCTAAGCAAAATTTAGGAGAATAATAATGCTCCCCAAGCAATTATCTCAATCTCTTTTATTATTTATTAAATTTCTTATTATAATTTTTCTTAATTAAGGTTTTGCCCCGATAAGGTTAATGCTAAATCAAACAAGTTGATCTTAAATAAACTATTGAATATAATCTTATTAGAACAACTTTATTCTCTTAGTTGTTCACATGTTTTTATAGTATGTTTATGGCTTTAATAAAAGTGACAACATTATTTTTTACTCTTTTAATATTTAGTTTTAGTAGAAGTTGATACTTTGTTGTTTTATCATATTAAAAAAACCATTAAAGTATTTAAAAGAGTGTATTCTATTTATTGTTTATGTTCATGCATCAATAAGAAGNTGAATATAATCTTATTAGAACAACTTTATTCTCTTAGTTGTTCACATGTTTTTATAGTATGTTTATGGCTTTGATAAAAGTGACAACATTATTTTTTTACTCTTTTAATATTTAATTTTAGTAGAAGTTGATACTTTGTTGTCTTATCATATTAAAAAAACCATTAAATTATTTAAAAGAGTGTATTCCATTTATTGTTTATGTTCATGCATCAATAAGAATGATGACCTTGCTTTTTTGTGATTTTAAGCACCACTTTTTGGCCAATTTTTTATTAGATGATTGTTTTGAACATCTTTTGATGAGCATTGATAGTTTTATTGATAATAATTTGTGCCCCCACTCCATGAATAAGACCAACATAAAGTGGAAAATCTTCTGTATTAATGAGAAAGAAACTCNTTGTTTTGAACATCTTTTGATGAGCATTGATAGTTTTATTGATAATAATTTGTGCCCCCACTCCATGAATAAAACCAACATAAGAGTGAAAAATCTTTTGTATTAATGAGAAAGAAACTGTAAGTTGAAAATCACTTAGAAAAGATATTATAATAACTCATGATTTACTCTTAACATTTGACAAGCTATACTTTTTCATTTTTTAAACACTATTTTTAATGTTTATTTATCATTTTTGCATATCCTAGAAGATGGGATGAGTTTTAAGCTATTTTATAAATTATGATGAATTATATTAAAAAATAGTTTAGTGAGATGGGCAAGCTATGGATACTTTAAATATCAGAGAAAATAGAAGCCTGTATAGATTGACTCTTGAGAGTGAGAAAAAAACACTAATAGATTAGTTCATTGAATTCTTATCAGATATGTATCATGGTCTTAAAATGATTGATATTCTTTTTTATCAGTGGATCCATCGTAGGAATCTATAATATATACATCTATTTGTAAGTATTTATATGATAATCATAATTTTTTTATTTAACTTAATTTTTCTAAAATTAAACCAAAATTCACAATCCAAAAGAATTTTTTTTAAATACAAAAACCAATCCACCCTTTGATAAATATAACCAAATAACTCAGTTTGATTCAATTTTTTGGTTTAAACCATATAATGCAAACCCCTTTCATCTTACCACTATCTTTCAAGCTTTAAATTTTCCCCATTAGCTTGTCTTTGATATTATTTTCAATGGTATATATTGATGATCCCATAGCCCATCATACTGTGCTTGTAGTGTGATCCTGATATTCTTTTTTATATGTAGAATTTAAGAGGTTGATACCACTACTTAAAGATTTTAATCCCTGACAATGACACCAAAAACTTGATGCCAAGCAAAGTAAGATTTCAATTATATTTTTAGGAATTCTACGCAAGTATACGTATCGTTATTAAGTAATATAGGGCTTTCTTATTAAGCCCCGAATATCAATCCCATGGAGATCGAGGTTAATCACAACGACTTTCAAGAGAATTTCTAGTTTAGAATAACACGCCCTAACTTGGAAGGTCGATACAAGTTTGGTTTTAATTTTATCCTATAATTATCACTACAATACTACTTCTACTTATAAATTAAAATACTTAGTGAAAATCATAAAATGGGGTTTTTAATATATTAAAAGTACTCTTTCTCATATAATGAAAGTAGTGGCATGTGTAAAAGTAAAACAAATAGTGAGAGAGATTGTGACAAATAGGAACAATTATATTCTTTATCCTTACTAAAGGTGTTATAAAGAACATTGATTAATCTAAAGTTTGAATAGTTTTGAAGACGAGCTAGGCAGGGAAGATACTATCTCTCACCCTAGAGTTCCCTCTTATCCCTCCACCTAGAGGCTAACATCTCGCATCAAAACCTAAAATAATAGACTAAATTAGGAGCTTTAGCCTGTCACTCTAAAGTCCTCTAATTATACACCCTTTAAAAATTATTTTCCTATTTATTTGAACTTAACTAAATAGACTACATTCTCATCCATACAATCTCATGTGATTCTATCACAATTGATTGACAATAACATCCCAGATCTTACATGTTCTTACAATAGATTTTAACATGCAAGTTGATCAAGTTTACATGTAAATGAAGAACAAAATAAAATCATCACAATATATCTCACTCTACTCGATTCTATATCCTACACATGCATGACAATTCATTACAAGAGGGAAGAATAAAGAAAACTACTACACATGGAGAAACAACAAGAACTTTTCATTAAACAAGACTTTGAAAACATACAAAAAAAGTACTAAATTAAAATTAAAATAAAATGAAAATACTTATCTCTGATAGAAATCAAACTCTCCTTGTATATAAAATGCAATCTTCTTAAAATCCTCTTCAAGAACAAAGTGAAAAGAAAAGAAGAAATCTCTCACTCTCTCTCTTTCTCTTTAACATTGCCGCCCAGCTTGGGGCTCACGCCCAAGCCTTATTCTCTTCTTATCCATGTCTTATTCTCCTCTTTCAATTACTTCAAGAGTCTAAGAGTTGTTTTAAAAATATTTCCAAGCTTTTTTTTATAATTTTCCAAGAGATGCTTAAGTGTCTCTTCAAAACTGCTCAGATTCAATGAATCTTCCAAATGGTGCTTGAAGTGCCTCTTTAAAACTCCATATAATCACCCAAAATTCTTCTAGAAAGTCAATTTTCTTATTTCTAATGAATTCCCACGAAGCACCGCCTCAAAAATTGTCCAAATCTGACGTATATTCTAGAAGCTATGTTGAAAATTGTCACCCATGCCTAAGCGCCGTTTTTGGGCGCTTAAGCGCCTCTCTCTTTGTATGGTGGCACCTAAGCGCCATTTTGGGCACTTAAGTGCCAGGAACAGGAACTTAAGTGTCCAGTTTAGGTCCCTTTGGCTCCGATGTGCCCCGGTTCGACCCGTTTGGCTCCGGTTTGCTCCGTTTTGGTCCATTTTTGTTCATTTTGCTCCATTCACTCCAAATTCTTCAATTTGATGTACCTACAACAAAAAACACAAGAGAACATACCTTTAAAGTGTAATATCATTATAAAATTAAACATGAAAATAGTACATTTTTAGGCATATCAAAATCCCTCAAACTTAAACATTATTTGTCTTCAAGTAATACTACATTTTTAAAATAATTTAGGTAGATTAAAGTTAATGGGTAATCACTTAGAACTGCTAAAATTTTGTTCTAAAAATGTGATAGTTCAAATTAGAAGAACCTCTAGTGAATCAGACTAGCCCAGGGTCTAAAATATTTATCATCAAACTTGGAAATTTGTTTTCCTATCTAGTTCAGAAATATATGCAAAATTTTCAAACTTTGGATCCTATGAACTTTACTTTATAGACTTAAGAACTCTCTTAAAACTTATTTTTACTAATATAAGTATAAAAATCAAGCTTAGGATTGTTCTAAGTTCTTTACTCTAGAAAGGCTCAAGTGAAACAAATTTTTTATTATGACCTCTCCTCAAGCTTCTCCTCACTTTCATTTTTTCCTTTTTTTTCTTCTTTTTTTTTGCATCTTTTTTTTTTTCAAGGTTCTTTTTGATACATTATTTTTTTCTCTTTTCTTTTTTTTTTTTATGTGAGGATTACTATGTCTAGAGAAGTTCTTAAATAATTTTTAATTCCACTATCCTCCTCTAAAGTTAAAACTTATTACTTGCCTTCACTTGAAAAGATGTATATATATATTTTAAAATACTTTCTAAGAGAGCCTTAAATGTTTGAAAATAAAAATTCTAAGAATCCATAATTTTTAAAAAAATATAATTTTTCCTACTAAAGATAGTTATTTATTTTCCCAAGTTCTCAACTAAATATCCTTAACTCTAGGTTCACCCTTTTCACTAAAAATGTCAACTAAGTTTTCCTACTCCATTTCTATATTTAAAATTTTAACATCCTTAAGATGACTCCACATAACAATAATCATTAGAAATAAAATAAAAATTTATTAGTAATAATTTTGAAAATAAGTAAGGTTTAAATTTGAAACATTTTTCTTTCCCCCCCAAACTTAAGCTCAAACATGTGTATCAATGAAGTATAAAAATATGCGGCAGGGAAGATTACTTTTACAATTTACTACACATCCTAAAAAAATATCAACAAATAACACATGATAGAATATTGCAGTAAAAAGTAAATCGAGTCCAAACATGCTTGACATAACACTATAAATGAATTTTAAATAGTAGAACAGGTACTAACTGATGATTAAACAGTAGCACATTTTAAACTTCATAAAGGAATTGCTGGATGCTAACAAGTTTAAAATATTGAGATCAGTTTTGTCATCTATAAAGACTCATTTAACTTGACTTAAAAAACATAGATACAAACTTCAGTATATAGACTCACAGATTCATAAACAAACAACGGCTGATGTTAATTTGATCTCCCTTCTACTCACATTTCCCCTTCTTACTTTCAATTTCTAACGAAAGAAACTACACTAATAAAGTGGGTGTATTATAAAACCTTGTATCATTATCACCCATGGACAAGAATTACTTTATGTGCTACCAATTTTAGGGTTACTCTAAGTCTAAGGCATACACAATCTGGTAAATATAGTGTTGTTCATCCAGATGTTGTTCACTAAGTAAGTTCATAACCTTACCCGGTGAAGACAAAGTCAGATAAAGGAAGTAATAGAGTTTACATGGAGTGTCTCAAGTCCAAACACTACATGATTCAAGCTAATGCTCAACTTCGGTTAAGAGTTAAGTCGTAACAGACTATTCAACCCGCTACTACCAGAGATCATATACAAATCTAGTCATGACGAAGGAATTACCTCACAACATTAATCCAATCCACTCTTACACATCAAACATAAATCAAAGTCCAATATCTCACCATCATCCAATCCAACATAACAACAATAAGAATAAACAAATAACAAAGCTAACCATGAGTTGCCTCTCACAAAGTGCTTGGTATAACATCGACGACCCGATGTATCCAATTTTTACTCTGGTTGCCCCAACATCAGAATCTCATTCATTTTGTCTGTATACCACGGAATATGTCATTCAATGATTTTGAATAACTCTTTCTTAGGAGATCTTTTACTGATTTCATCATTCAATTCAGGTTCTTGTGATTGAGTTAAATTTGAAGTTTTAAAGACTGGTAGTGTAGATGAATTCCCTAAATAGGTAGGCCTTAAAATTGTATGGGGTAGATTCATCTTAAGTTCATGAGATTTTTCAACAAATGGAATTAAAATTTAACAATTTTTGGTATCGTCCATCATGTTACATCTCTTCTGAACATGCATATAGTCTTCTTTAAACAACATTTTCAACTCATCATGAAAGTCAATTTTGATCTCATCTGTTAACTTACTCTCATAACTTTCTTGGAAATGGTTTGTACAACCCTAAATTAATTTCATCGATCCAAAAACAATCATCATCTTTTCTCTCAGCTAGATACTTCATAGCCTTTAAAACAACAAAAGTGGCTTCAAGGTTATTAATATTCATAGTCAATTCTCCTTTTTGTGCATCTATCATAGCTTGTCCAGTAATAAGAAAATGTCTCCCCAAAATAATTAGATTTTCTTTATCTTCCTCCATATCTAATACAATAAAGTCCATAGGAAAGATAAATTTATCAACTTTAATAAGCACGTCTTCTATAATCCCTTTCGAATAAATGATAGATCGATCAACTAACAGAAGGGTGGTAGTGCGAGAAATATCAGTTAAACCTAACATTCCAACTATTGATAGAGGCATCACATTATTGCTCGATCCTAAATCGCATAAAGTTTTTCCACATAATATTTCTCCAATTGCACAAGGAACTGTTAACTACAAGGATTTTTAAGTTTATGAGGAAGCATTTTCTGAAGTATAGCGCTGCACTCCTCACTTAGTGCAACTGTCTCGTAATCCCTAAACTTCCTTTTCTTGTTTAATATCTCCTTCATAAAATTTGCATAACTTGGCATTTATTCCAAAGCTTCAGCAAAAAAAATATTTATTGTTAACTTCTTAAGTACTGCCATGAACTTTGAAATTTATTTATCCAACTCATACTGTCTAAGTCTTTAAAGAAATAGAGGTGGTGGGATTTCTAAATTGATTTTAGTTGGAGATATTAATTTTTCCATATCCTTAGAAACATGTTCTTTAGGCCTTTTAATTTCCTTTATTTCTCTCACAACTTCTTTCTCTTTTTTAACCACACCCTCTATCTTTCTTTCACTTCTTAATTGGACAACTTCTATTTGTTCATCATTTTGCTCTTTAGGTTTGATCTCAGTATTACTAGGAAGTTTTCCTTGGGATCTATTTCTAAGTGAATAGGCAATTTGTCCCAGTTGATTCTCTATGTTTCTAATCGCAGCATTTTGACCTTGCAACTTGTTTCACATTTGTAGTACCACTTCTTCTATAGACATCTTCTTATCCTCAAATTGTTGATCATTGTTAGAGTTTGGTGAAAATAAAGGTCTATAGTTTGTGTTCCCTTGATTATTCCAACTTCCATTAGGATTTGCGTGATTATTTTCCCATTGTTGGTTTCCACCCAAAATAATATGATACCAGTTAAAATTAAGATGGTTCTTCCAACCTGAATTGTAAAAGTTAGAATACAGGTTGTTTATGATATTTAAAGTCTCATATGATAAGTTAGAATCAATCATATGCCCTAATGAACTTTCCTCACTTACTGAAGTGAATTTTGGTTGGTTCATTCCAAGTTGGTCCAACTTCCTTGATATTGTAGCAACCTGAGATGCAAGAATTGCAAATGCATCTGTATTATAAACATTGGCTACCTTTTTTGGATTTTTCCTTGCAGAGGGCCATTGAAATTCATTTGTAGCCATTTCTTCAATTTACACATATGCTACATCAAATGGTTTTGACATTAATGATCCACTAGCGACAACGTCAATTATAGACTTAAGGGATCCTACTAACCCATTGTAAAAAGTTTGAATGATTAACCAATCGGGTAGAGCATGGTGTAGACACTTACTTAGGAGTTCCTTAAATCTTTCCCAGGTTTCGTATATTGATTCTCCTTTATACTGACAAAATGAGATAATATCGTTTCTAAGTTTAGTAGTCCTTGAAGGTGAAAAATACTTAGCTAAGAGTTTCTAAGTTAACTCCTCCCAATTTTTAATAGAGCCAGGTGCTAATGAGTATAACCACATTTTAGCCTTATCCCTTAGTTAGAAAGGAAAAATCCTTAGTCTAACAACATCATCTGACATGCCTTTATAACAAAATGCAGCACAAAGTTTTAGAAATTTTGATAAGTGTAAATAGGGATCCTCCAAAGGAGTTCCCCTAAACTGGTTGTTCTGCACTAGTTGGATAATCGATGGATTTATTTCAAACAAGTCAGCTTCTATGACAGGGGTTTGTATACTTGAGTGAATTTCATCTGTCGTAGGATTTATATAATCCCTCAATGATTTATGATGATTTTCTAAGTTATTATTTTGAATGTTTTCCATTTCCATTTCTAGTTTCTCAAGTCCTTTTTGTTTTTTGATTTTTTTCCTTTTTTTCTAACTCAGGATCATAAGATATAAGTCTTACAGATCCTTTGTTTCGCATACGCAACACAACAAATAATAGATTAATGATTAAGCAAATAAAACAAAAAATATATTCAACACTATAAAACATTTTCACAAGCACCTTATTTTTCACACAAACAATTTTTTTCACAACACTTTTCATACAAAAAAAACACTTTTCACACAAAACAGTTTTTATGACACTACACTTTCCAAGTCTAAGCCTAATTACTTCAACTAAAATTCTCCTAAAAGTCAAGATCAGCCGTTACAATCTCCGACAACGGTGCCAAAAACTTGATCCCAATATTCTTTTTTATATGTAGAATTTAAGAAGTTGACACCACTACTTAGGTTACTGTAAATAGATCGGGAGATGATTTTAGCGAGGATAACTAAGAGGTTTCTAGGGTGACAGTCGAAAACTAGTCCTATGTTAACCTAGGTTCTTTATGCACTTGAAAAAAGGTAAAGAATGTGGATGCTCCTATTTGTCATAGATTTTACTTAAGGATTCTATTTAATTGAACTTACATTAGCTATTAGTCTCATTAGAAACAGAGGGAAGCTCTTATTAGCTTGAACTTTCAACTTAATTTAGCTTAGTGTGATAAGTTTGAACCTTTTTTTTTAACTTAGTTTAGTTTACTTGAAGTTTGTTAGAAGTTTGTAAAATTTGTAGCTCACTTAAAATCAAACCTATTTCACAACTAAGACTTCTTAGATTTGGTTAGAGCCTAGTTTAAGTCCATTAAATTTACAAACTTCCCTATGGGTTCAATACTTGGGACATAAAGAAAGTCCTAAATTACTTGAGCAATATGTGCACTTACATTTATACCTGGTGTGAAGTGATTAGGAGTGAAAAATTAAGTGGTTTAAATTATTAATTTTTTAAAAAAATTATAATAACTAAACCCTAAATCACTAGGTATATGACAACAACTTTTTATATGCTTAAAATATAAGATAAATATGAATGTAATGAATATTCAATAATTGTAAAGTCATACTTATCAACACAAGTATACGTATCACTCAAGTAATATAAGGCTCTAATGGAGTTCTAGATATCGATCCCACAGAGAGTGGTTAAAATTGCGGACTAAGATTTTAGAAAAGCAATACTTTAATCACAAAAATGAAGTTCAATTTGCTTATCTGTCACTAATAGGCAATTGAAATAAATAAATAATTTTAATAACTATTAAATAGCTAATGATACTAAGGAGGGTTTAATTGCGATATTCAATGTATAAGAAAGCATCCTTCTCCTTGTCAAGAAGTTATAGTGAATGGATAAAGTGAATTAGTTTAATTTAGATTGTGCGAAGTAGGAGCATACCTATTCTTTACCTTTTGTTCCAAGCATAAAGAACATTGACTAATCCTACGCTTGTTTACTGAATTTGCGGCTAGGTTGGGAGGATACNTTGGCTACCTTTTTTGGATTTTTCCTTGCAGAGGGCCATTGAAATTCATTTGTAGCCATTTCTTCAATTTACGCATATGCTACATCAAATGGTTTTGACATTAATGATCCACTAGCGACAACGTCAATTGTAGAACTAAGGGATCCTACTAACCTATTGTAAAAAGTTTGAATGATTAACCAATCGGGTAGATCATGGTGTAGACACTTACTTAGGGGTTCCTTAAATCTTTCCCAGGTTTCGTATATTTATTCCCTTTTATACCGACAAAATGAGATAATATCGTTTCTAAGTTTAGTAGTCATTGAAGGTGAAAAATACTTAGCTAAGAATTTCTGAGTTAACTCCTCCTAATTTTTAATAAAGCCAGGTGCTAATGAGTATAACCACATTTTATCCTTATCCCTTAGTGAGAAAGGAAAAATCCTTAATCTAACAACATCATCTGACATGCCATTTTAACAAAATGTAGCACAAAGTTCTAGAAAATTTGATAAGTGTAAATAAAGATCCTCCAAAGGAGTTCCCCCAAACTGGTTGTTCTGCACTAGTTGGATAATCGATAAATTTATTTCAAACGAGTCAGCTTCTATGACAGGGGTTTGTATATTTAAGTGAATTTCATCTGTCGTAGGATTTATATAATCCCTCAATGATTTATGATGATTTTCTAAGTTATTATTTTGAATGTTTTCCATTTTCATTTCTAGTTTTTCAATTCTTTTTTATTTTTTGATTTTTTTCCTTTTTTTCTAACTCAGGATCATAAGATATAAGTCTTACAGATCCTCTGCTTCACATACACAACACAACAAATAATAGATTAATGATTAAACAAATAAAACAAAAAATATATTCAACACTATAAAACATTTTCACANTCTTAGGATTTACATAATCCCTCAATGATTTATGATGATTTTCTAAGTTATTATTCTGATTGTTTTCCATTTTCATTTCTAGTTTTTCAAGTCCTTTCTGTTTTTTGATTTGTTTCCTTTTTTTTAACTCAGGACCATAAGACACCATTGTTTCACATACGCAACACAACAAAAAATACATTAATATATAAATAAACAAAATAAAAAATATATTCAACACTATAAAACATTTTCACAAACACCTTGTTTTTCACACAAATAATTTTTTTCACAGCACTTTTCATACAAAAAACACTCTTCACACAAAAACAGTTTTTATGACACTACAGTTTCCAAGTCTAAGCCTAATTACTTCAATTAAAATTCTCCTAAAAGTCAAGATCAACCGTTACAATCTCCGACAACGGTGCCAAAAACTTGATCCCAATATTCTTTTTTATATGTAGAATTTAAGAAGTTGACACCACTACTTAGGTTACTGTAAATAGATCGGGAGATGATTTTAGCGAGGATAACTAAGAGGTTTCTAGGGTGACAGTCGAAAACTAGTCCTATGTTAACCTAGGTTCTTTATGCACTTGAAAAAAGCTAAAGAATGTGGATCCTCCTATTTGTCATAGATTTTACTTAAGGATTCTATTTAATTGAACCTACATTAGCTATTAGTCTCATTAGAAACAGAGGGAAGCTCTTATTAGCTTGAACTTTCAACTTAATTTAGCTTAGTGTGATTAGTTTGAACCTTTTTTTTTAACTTAGTTTAGTTTACTTGAAGTTTGTTAGAAGTTCGTAAAATTTGTAGCTCACTTAAAATCAAACCTATTTCACAGCTAAAACTTCTTAGATTTGGTTAGAGCCTAGTTTAAGTCCATTAAATTTACAAACTTCCCTGTGGGTTCAATACTTGGGACATAAAGAAAGTCCTAAGTTACTTGAGAAATACATGCACTTACATTTATACATGGTGTGAAGTGATTAGGAGTGAAAAATTAAGTGGTTTAAATTATTAATTTTTTTAAAAAATTATAATAACTAAACCCTAAATCACTAGGTATATNCCGAATGTGCTACACCCAACTATTGCCTCGTGGCCATTCGAATGTTGGGGTACAGATATAGTGGGTCCGATGGATCCTCCTCCTCTAAAGGGCATAGATTCATACTTGCAGCGACAGATTACTTTTTTAAATGGGCAGAAGCATGTCCTATAGTTCTTCAAAGAATTCCACTTCGAGAGGTTACAACTCAACATGTCCTACAGTTCTTCAAAGACCAAGCCGTTTACTATTTTGGTGTACCGCGAAGAATTATCTCTGATAACGGGACAGCTTTCAAGAGCACAAAAATCAAAATCAGAAAACATGGGATAGATTGGAGATACTCGACAATTTATTATCCGAAAGCAAATGGGTTTGCCAGAAAACACGGAATAGATTGGAGATACTCTACAATTTATTATCCGAAAGCAAATGGGTTAGTTAAGCCTTCAACAAAACACTTGTACAAATTTTGAAAAAAATACTCAATGAAAATAAACAAGACTACCTTCAACAAAACACTTGTACAAATTTTGAAAAAGATACTCAATGAAAATAAACGAGACTGGTCAATAAACACTTGTACAAATTTTGAAAAAAATACTCAATGAAAATAAATGACTGGCACAATAAATTGTTAGAAGCTCTGTGGGCTTACCGAACGACGTTCAGAACTCCCACCAAGCCTTCAATAAAACACTTGTACAAATTTTGAAAAAGATACTCAATGAAAATAAACGAGGCGGGAGCCTTCAACAAAACACTTGTACAAATTTTGAAAAAAATACTCAATGAAAATAAACGAGACTTCACAATAAATTGCTAGAAGCTCTGTGGGCCTACCGAACAACGTTCAGAAATTGGCACAATAAACTGCTAGAAGCTTTGTGGGCTTACCGAACAACGTTCAGAACTCCCACTCAATGTACACCTTACATGCTCGTATACGGGTCGGAGGCTGTATTACCATTAGAAATACAGACTCCATCTCTTCCATTGCTAATCAACTTACAACCGAAGAAAATGCAAAGCTCAGACTTGAAGAACTTGAAAGTGCTATTGCAAACCAACTTACAACCGAAGAAAATGCAAAACTCAGACTTGAAGAACTTGAAAGTCTCAAACGCCTACAAGCACAACAACATCTGGAGCTATATCAAGCAAAGATGACACGAGCTCATGACTACCACAGCACAACAACATCTGGAGCTATATCAAGCAAAGATGATACGAGCTCATGATAAATTGGTCCAAACATCTGGAGCTATATCAAGCAAAGATGATACGAGCTCATGACAAGCTGGTTCGTCCAAGGGACATTTAAAACATTGGGTACCTGGTCCTTGTTCTCAAAAGGCAACTTGGGAGGGACCATTTGTCATTGAAAAGGATACGCCGGAGGAGCTTATCAACTCATCAATTCTCAAGGAGAAAGACCTATGCTTCCAATAAACGGCGCCCGGAGGAGCTTATCAACTCATCGATTCTCAAGGAGAAAGGCCTATGCTTCCAATAAATGGATGATATCGAGCTTATCAACTCATCAATTCTCAAGGAGAAAGGCCTATGCTTCCAATAAATGGACGATATTTGAAGGCCTACTACGCGATNCACCTTATATGCTCGTATACGGGTCAGAGGCCGTAATACTATTAGAAATACAGACACCGTCTCTTAGAGTCGTCTACTGCAAATCAACTTACAACTGAAGAAAATGCAAAGCTCGGACTTGAAGAACTTGAGAGTCTTGAAGGAAAACGTCTACAAGCACAACAACATCTGGAGCTATATCAAGCAAAAATGATACGAGCTCATGACAAACTGGTCCGCCCAAGGACATTTAAAATTGGTGACCTGGTCCTTGTTCTCAAAAGACCTATTCTTTCACGTCGCAAGATAGGTGCAAAATTTGAGCCAACTTGGGAGGGACCATTTGTTTTTGAAAAAGTCTATGCGGAGGCTTATCAACTCATCAATTCTCAAGGAGAAAGGCCTATGCTTCCAATAAATGGACAATATCTGAAGGCCTACTACGCGACATGACGAGGCTTGTTGCTGCTGGTTCGCTGCATACATATGAAAATTATTGTAAATTTCGGATAGTTCTGGGGTTATTTATGTGGCCTAAGAAAATAAAAATAAAAATAAAAAAGAGGAGAAGTCTATGACTAGATAAATTTTTCATTACCATTAAAAATCTTACTCTCACATATTGTATTTGTTCTTTCCTATATATATATTACCAAGAGAAAATATATTGAACTATATTTTGTCTGATTCATAAACAATTCAAACTCACTGATGTCTCCCTATTAATTTAAAGGAGAAGATGTCAGTATCGCGGCTGATTTTTGCTTTAAAAGATGGTCTGAATATTGCTTTCAACGAAGAAGATGTACCACAAGGAGGCATAATCGAGTTTGACATGAAATTTGATGATATTAATATAGAATATGAAAATCCACTGATGAATACTGTTCAAGGGCAAGAAAAAGAGGGATCACCCTCAATACTTAAATTCAGTACCAGGAATCTCTCTTCCTCAAAAGGAAAAGAAATAGTTGAAGAATCAGATCCCATGGAAGGGCCAAGCCGC